>OMLC01103077.1:12024-108353 GCA_900302585.1 Regalecus glesne | reverse complement strand
ATATAGAGAGAGAGAGAGAGAGAGAGAGAGAGAGAGAGAGAGAGAGAGAGAGAGATTTCTCTTTTGTGTTTGGAAACCAAGTGTGTGCACATTGTTTAATGGAAGCGGACGCTGTTTGTAAAGGCTTTGGTGTTACTCCTTTGGATTGCACAAGCTTGTCTTGTCTTGCTGCCGTCACCTCAGGCACTACGCCGCCAGGTGATGCAGTGGAGAAAGAGATGATGCCGATGCTGGTAGAGCCCAGCGTAAAGCACATGCACGCTCCCAAAGGCCGAGACAGAGAGATAGTGAGAGAACACCAGGGATTTACTTGTGTACACATGGATGGAACAATCTGATGGTGGAGGTGCAAAGGGCTAGTTAAAGACTTAGAAAGACAAGCTAATTCCACATTCAACAAAAAATCTGAAGCCTTTCTCAGCCGAAGGCTTGACTGTCCCCGCCGCCCTGATGCTAGCATCTCGTACAATCCAATTCTGCCCACGCTCTGCTATATCTTTGTTATCCTCACATTCACCTCACACATTACACTAAACGCTCCCGCTCGGTTCCATCACAGACCTCGGCTCTCCCCTAGTGCCCATCAGCCCTCACACTGTGAATACGAACACGCCGTTACTGTAAATAGCACTGGAATGTCCTGAAAAGTGCTCTCTTATTCGGCGTGGACTATAGATAGGTCAATCCCTTGTTGTTGTCTGTGCTGTTTTTTTTGTTTTGTTTTGTTTTCCCTCCCCGCCCTTGGTGCATAGATCTGAATATGTCCTTTCCTCCCCGGCCTCAACTAAAGGGATAGAGAAAATGACTCAGGTAGTTGAAACTTCAGGCTTGTCTTAGTTTCCTGCATGCCATTATGGTAAAGCCATACGAGATAGTTGTACATAACACAGAGGACTATTTCAAGTATATTTTTCTACGCAGCTTTCGATTATCGACATACAGGTCAATAAAAAGGGTGACTGGAAATGAATGTGTCTCGCCGTCACGTGTCTCTTCCTCAGCCACAGAAATCTGATGAGTTCAAAACTACAAAACCATGACTTGAATATGCTTTGAAACTCACAAGGCAGGACATGCATTAAAGAACAGGTTGTCCAATGTTGTTGACATTCCCCTCGATGGTTCATTGAAGTGGACAGATGATGAGACACTAAACAAGCCATCTGTTGTATTTGGTACCACCTTGCTGTTGGCATTTCCCAGAGAGAACACCAAACCCTGGGACAAGCACAGAGGAGCACAGAGGAACATAGCTGCAGAGTTATCCCATTCTTTGAATTGGAGTGTATTCCCTGGATCAACAAATTACCAAGGGTAAAACGTATGCTGAGGGCCATGGTAGCTCAGGGGTAGAGCCCGCACTTCAGGAACTAATGAGCCAGAGGCTGCGGGTTCAACCCCACCGCAGTGCATCAGGAAGGGCATCTGGATTCCATTCCCCATGCCTGCCCCGTGATAGAATGGTGACCTGTCCAGGGTGTTTCTCCGTCTTCTGCCCAATGAGTGCTTGGATAGGCTCCAGTGTAGCCCCACAACCTGACTTCAGATAAGTGGTTGACAATGGATGGAAAATGGATGCTGGCATATTGCCAAATAGATCATTTCCTGTGATGTCTTGGGCATACATTCATCCCCCTGTAAAAGCAGAAGCAATCGGCGCTGCCAAAATGCCAGTTTTTAAACTCATAAGCATGTCCTCGAACCAATGAAATACACCAGTATCTCACCTTTTGACACAAAACGTGTGTGTGTACTTACACAAAGCATGTCTGTGGGTCAAAAGTGAAACGGCACAACATGTAAATGACTAAAGTACTGAATCCATCCCTTGGAATAAGCCCCTCTAGTCCAGGTCCATTTGTCTGTGTCAGGATGAGTCACCACGTTAAAAGGGTGGACATGAACATAGATGGAGTATGGGAACATAAGGCCAGATAGCCTTCTTGACACCCCGCGGTGAAATCAAACCCGCGACACCCAGCTAGGTGCGCACTCTACCGCTGATCATTCAACACACTATTCATAACTGCTGGAAAGAGTTTTCCTTATGCCTGAGACACATCACAATTCAAGACACTGAATATAGTACTTAGAGTAACGTCTGCTTACTTAAAACGCATGCATGGCTTGAAATCAGTCGCCTTACTTCCATCCTTGTATACTCCAAACTAAGATTCCTTATCAAAAAGAAAAATACCTTGTAGAGCTTGTGTGTTATATTATACAACCTTTTTTTGCGTTGTGCAAAAATGATCTCCATTGATTACAATGGTTTTACCTCTCCTGCCGTCCTCTGTATCTTCTGTCAAAGGAGACGTATGGGTTTAGGATTTACTGTATCTTTGTGTTTGTTATCGACATAAAGGCTTCTTCAATGTGATGCCGCTTACTCATCTCCATTAGTGTGACTAGTGTACCTCAGATGATCATCAGTGGTGATGCGATATCTTAAAACCATCTCAAGAGTTAATCCGACGAAGCCAACATGATCTGTACATAGTCTCGTAGGCCAACATGGTGGGTCTGGATCACAGCACTGACTCTCTCAAAGTAATAATAGAGACCACAGCACCCTGAACGACGGACTGTTTTGACGATGCCCTGAAAATATCCTGTTAGACTCCCATATGTGACACCAGTCTCAAGCCCCTCAATAGCACAATTTGTTCTGACGCGGAGGTCTTGAAATAATCTCAGTGTTGATCCTTCAGGCTCTGTGTGGTGGCTGCAGGAGGGCTACATACACAAGGTTGGGATCCGCGAGTCTTGGTGGAGTTTTTGCTCAGCGTCGGCCTCATTGAGTTTATCGACGAGCCCCGAGCACTGGCAGCCATCTTAATATGCTGGTGGTGATTTTATGCTCATTGGTCCCATGGCTTGGTGATGATGCCATTATTTACTTGGCTTAGACACAGAATATAATTGTTTCTTGGTTAGCATCAATGCTCAATGAAGATGACACTGTGAGTCTGATTTCTCCTCTGGGTGGTGTAGTGGAGTTAAAGCTTGAACTCAAGTATGTCTGGTAGCTGGCCGAGCTGCTGTAACCTTCTGGATGGATTCAGCTCGGGGACATTTAAAGTGATTCTTCAGCGCCGATGTTTCACCAGAATCTGTGACTGTGACCCGTCGGGTTATGTAACCCTCCCGCCGAAACGCTCTCTTTCAGCCAGGGAATGGCAGTTTAGACAAGACTAAAGGTTCAGGTGTAAGGTTCAAGATGAGTTCAGATTTTGGGTTTGATAAGGCTGATGTCAGGTGTGGGTAAAGTGTGGCTAAAATCAGGATCAGCATCTCAGAGAGAGCGTTTTAAGGGCAGGGTCACATAATCTTGGGCAGCGGAGAGGTAAACTAAGAGGCGCCTCAGCAGCAGAATGAAGATTGCTGTGCTCGGCTGCTTTGGGCCTGGAGACAAAGCTGACCTTTTTTGCCTCTTTGATCTGGAGTTTACTCTGAGATCTCACAGGATGTGGTTCCTGCTAGTCAGCCCGTCTTCTGTGTTTGTTTTGTTGTATTTTCTCATGGAGACTGAGGCTATTGAGCCCCGGGTTGTACGGTTTAAACTGGAGAGCAACGCTGAGGTTGACGTTCTGTATTCCAAAGGCTGCTTTACAAGTTTGTGAATCACAGTTGTGTTGACCCTTTTTATCTTTACAGACATCCACATGTTGGTGTACTGTATGTCACATGTTGCTTGCATTGTGGTGTACCATTGATTTAATGTATGTAAATTGATTTTGGCTGCAAGTTGCACATTTATACCAATGATTGTACTTTTATATTTATGTAAATAAAATGAAAATCCATACAAAACCAGACAAAAATGGAGGACATTGTATGGTGGTGTTGTCTCTGAGGTCCTCTTGCATCATCTCAAGTGATGGATGATTTGTTATCCTGTTGACCTGATGCAAACAGAGCTCAGACCTGTATACGGAGCATCTGTTGTCAACTGTTGCCAGTGACAAACAAGTGGACTGACTGGATTAACATAAGGTATTTACTGTACAGTCAGGTGGCTCCAGGTAAACGTCATAAAAATATGACAGGTCAGTAACTGCCAGCAGGCTGGATGGAGAGCGAGGTGCCTCCCAGTGGAGGTTGGATGCGGGGGGCTCGCAGCCTATTCTTTATCAAGAGTCTTCATGAATTGGGCATCGAAGGAGAGAGGAAGAGGATAGCAGACTGCAGTGTCACCGATGAGGCCGTGAGGGCCTCAAGATGGCTGTGGCTTAAACGAGGAGAGCCACGGGGTCATGAGAAGTTAGCCATCTAGACATGAGCTAGGGTCTGATCAGCCCTGGCTGAGCCACCTGGAGGAGGGTGTATGATGCTGAAAGACTTGAAACACCCAATAATCCCAGGAACACCACTGAAGATGTGTCCAAGCGCATCAGCAGATGCATGCATACAGAGTGTACTATTAGGTGGCCTGATGTAAACAACTGTGACAATATGAAGTAAAGCCATATCAGATAGAGAGCCTGGTCAAACCTAAGCTCTAAAATGGGATAAGATAAGATAAGATATTCCTTTATTAGTATAAAGGTGAGGAAAGGTGCGACCATTAAGGAAGATTTCTTTAAACCCTGACATTTCCTCTGGGATTATTTACAGACCTGCTTTGTCAAATTCATTGTTGACAGTAGGGTAAAAATGAGAAGAGGTGTAATAGGAAAAAGACAGACCTCTGTGACTGTACAGATTAATTTAGCAGACAGTGCACAATGACTTGCTATTGCTTCTTTGTTGCCTCTTACATTTGCATTGCTATGCCATATATAGCACCCCGTCCTATGTTGCCTTTTTTCCCACCCTATGTGGTCCCATCCTGCAGTAATGCATTAAGTGACCTCCTTTATCTTCAACAATCTGTTTGATTGCCCCACCTGGTACAAGACAACCCCCCCTCCCACACACACATGGATAACACGAGACTCAAAACAGGCTCACACCTCCAGCAGATGACAATAAAAGGCAACCCTATGTATCCCCCCCCTCTTGGTCAGATATACCAGATTGCCTGCACTCTATATCTGTTTGACCCTTCCTGCAGGATGCTTACTAAAATATCTTGATTAACATCTATTTCCAGACTCAGATTCATTTTCAGATGTCCACCACAGAGGTTCTTGTAATCATTCAAAGATCCTCTCCAGGATAATTGGCATATGGCGCTGGATATCCTTCTTATATGTTATCTGCCTCACGGAGCTTGATATTCTGTTCAAATATAACAACTACATAGAACAAATAGAAGATGCTTGAAGGACCTTGAAACAGCAGGGCTCCTTTATAATGGCTTGATTTGGATTGCAGTCATAGAGGGGCGACAGTAATTGCATTAATTACCCAAATCACTCTAATGCCAGTAAGTTGTGTTTAAAAATGGGACACACTATTAGGTCTGCACAAGGGGTCTGAGGGAGGAAACATTTAGCTGATTCTTAAATCCTCAGCTGTGTCTCTTTTGTCAAAATAAGAATAATATTCACCCCATACAGGGAGAGTCCACATCAAGCCACCAGTGCATTTACCTGCTTTCTTTGCTTTGGGCGTCTATTGATCTATGCCTCCATCTCTTACTGGAATGTCTGAGTGTTGCCAGTTGTGCATACAAACCACGTAAGGGGAGCTAACCTCACTTTAAAACCTAAGTAACCCCTTCCATGTTCAGTGCATTGGCCCAACACCTAAAACTCACTCGAGACAGACCCCTTAATTAAAACAGATGGAGAAAGAATCCCAAAGCTCAGTCTTCAATTAACTTTTCTGCCTCAGCAGCACAGGTCAAGTTCACACCGCTGCTGTTTGAATGTCTGTTTGTTCCTGGCGAGAGAGGAATACAGCGCCACAGCCTTGACTTGCTCTGTCATCATTTCAGAAAGTGCTATAACCATTCATCAGACTCTTTCTATTCCAGCTCTATTCTCTTCATTTGGTCTCCGGCTGGCAAGTCAATGTCGCCATAGCAATCATCACAACCATTTAAGGATTAAGTGCAACTTCCCCGATTGAAGAAAGAAGGTACAGGACAGACATGCCTCTGTGAGGAAAGCAGGGGTGGAAAACACACAATCTGGTTGAGTTACAGGAAATGCTGGCGTCAAAGTTTTTAACTTCTGCAGACGCAAATGCCATTCGTCCAAGGTCTCCGTGGTCGAAGATTGGCTGGTAGTTAATTGTGAGCTGTTCGACATGACCTCCTGTCAAAATCATGTCAGACAAACACGTCTGCTCAGTTTTGTGAGCTGGTCTTTACCTTTTACTTTTAGATGCTTTAAAATGTTGGAAATGGAAAATAATCCTTGAGGATGATGTGAACTTCACGGTGGAGCCATGCCTCACGGGTACAAGCTGATGCCAAATTTTGCTGCTAATAATTTGCATATGATCCTTTACATGATGGGGGAGTGTTGATTTTTAAAGAAGCTTTGTAAAAGTAGAGGCATTCAGGTCAGCCTCAGAAGTCTATGAATAAACTAGACTAGACACGAGGGGAGGTTATGAGGGAGAGAAGAAAAAGGGAGGAGGTATACAGATAGAGATGTATGAAGAGAGAGAGAGAGAAGAGGCATAAGAGAGAGATGTCTTGATGCATGCTCAATAATCCAGGTAGGGAAATCACAAAAAGAGGTGAATCTGTTCAGCTGGATCAGAGAGAGATCTTCATAAAGGATTCCAAAGAAGATGTGACATTAATCAGCAAGAAAAGATGTGGAATATAAATATTATATATATATATATATATAGCCTCCAACACTCTGTTGGAGGTCTCTGTTGTTGGAGGTCTCTGACCTCCAACACTCACTGGATCGGTTCACAGCTGAGTGTGAAGCAGCTGGAATGAGGATTAGTACCTCTAAATCTGAGACCATGGTTCTAAGCAGGACACCAGAGGATTGTCCAATCCGAGTAGGGAATGAGTCTTTACCCCAAGTGAGGGAGTTCAAGTATCTGGGGGTCTTGTTCTCAAGTGAGGGGAGAACTATCTATCGGTCAATGTTTGTGCCCACTCTCTCCTATGGCCATGAAAGCTGGGCCATGACTGAAAGAACAAGATCACGGATACAAGCAGCTGAGATGAGGTTTCTTAGGAGGGTGTCTGGTGTCTCCCTTAGAGATAGGGTGAGAAGCTCAGACATACGTGAGGGACTCGGAGTAGAGCCACTGGTCCTACAAATAGAAAGGAGCCAGTTGAGGTGGTACGGGCATCTAGTAAGGATGCCACCTGATCGCCTCCCACAAGAGGTTTTTCAGGCATGTCCAGCTGGGAGAAGGCCACAGGGCAGACCAAGGACTAGATGGAGGGATTATATCTCCACACTGGCCTGGGAACACCTTGAGATCCCCCAATCAGAGCTAGTGGATGTTGCAAGGGAAAGGAAAGTTTGGAGGTCCCGGTTGAAATCTGCTACCTCCGCGACCCGACACCGGATAAGTGGTTGACGATGGATGGATGGATGGAAGAGAGAATATTTCCACAGCTCACTAGTCTCACAAACTACTGAGGATTATTTGTTCTATCTGTAATTAGCAATCATAGGATTCATTCATGTTCTGTAGATGCCATTTTAGGGTTATATACACTAATTTTTTGTCAAGGCTTATGAAGTAGACATGGCCACCCCCTAGCCACTATATGTATAAAACTGCATTGTCTCAATCACTTATGCTGGTTCCAGTACCATTGTCTACAGCAGACTTAACTTATTCAGTATTTTCTCACACCGTTCTGTCTCAGGACATGATTATTATGATCTACCCGGTAGTTTCTGGCTCTTCTTCTGTCACCTTGTTCCCTATTTCTCAGGGGTTGCCACAGTGGGCTTTGACCGATCCAGTATAGAGCCTAGGCCAATCCGGTATGATCTTGTCAATCAGACCACTAACCCCACAGACAAGGGAGGGGGGGGCACATGTAAAGTGCTGGATGGCCTCCCAATATTCATAGACTTGTGCCCATTCCTCTTAGCCTACCCAATAGTGAGGTAGATATCATTTTAGTTGTTTTGTCCAAATTCTATCAGGTGTACTGAGTGCGTGAGTTGAACTGTGCAGTATTATGTAAGGGATCTACGAGCGAAACAATGATCAACGCAATGCGTCAAAACCCTCCAGAGTTCCTGGCCGTGCCTGCTACCTGCTGGAACAATATAGGATGTAAGCCTAGAGTTGAAACAGAATATACTTATTGTACTATGGCTGGGGTGCATTCAGCCCCATGGACAATGCAGATGCAGCAGGTATGATTTAGGTTATACTGTATATAATACCTCTAGGGCTATACTCTCTATGTCTTTGATTTTCAGCTGTGCATTTATTTTGGCCTACTCTGTGTGTACATCCCTGATGTTTCCCAGTTATGAAACCACAGCAGACACCTCTCACTGTAATAGGACAGTAAAGTTAACATGGAAATAAGCATCTGCACTACCTGAAAAAGCCTATTTAATTGGCGGTGATCAGGTTTATGGCTTATAGCCATTTCCCCAGAGAAGCCCAGAGGTGGTGTTACTCTGCATTTTTAGTGCCCTTAATCAGACATCTGTTTCAGAGCTATCATCACTCTGCTGTGAAGCCAAACGTGCCTTATCAACTACTCAGTGCACGTTTGGCATATTGATACCTTCATAAGGAGTACATGCAGCCCAGGAAGAGATCAAGTCCCTCTCTGCAGTGTTGGAACAAGGTGGCGTGTGTATAAAGGGATCTCCACTGAATGTTGTGCATATATTATCGGTAATGATGCTGAAATGTCCGCATTGAGACAAGATACTGAACAAGGGGTGAAGGATTTGCATACTATTCATGGGTTAGATCTCTTTTCAGAAGTGTTTTGCCTCTTGGCATCTCTGGCTACCCTGATTATGGGGCTTATCTTGCTTCTTGTTATTGTTTTCATCATTAGTTGTATGATGGGGCTAAGCTGGAAATATTGTATTAAAAATATGGTTAAGGCTATACAAGTCCGATATACTCCAGATCCCTGTTCCACCATACTATAGTAATGATGGGAACTGTCTTCAGTGGCAGCACCATGGATGAGGACTTCACGGACATGCGAGTGGAGTTAATGTGCTAGTAATCTCTGACCCCTACCGCTATAGGACCGGCCTTTGGATGAGAAATAGTACTGCTCATACTAAGTGCAGGGGACATGAGAAGAGTTCTGCTACTATTGTATTTGATATATAGATCAGCATGGGTGTGTCTCCGTAATCATATGTTATGAGTTCAGTTATGATCATATCTCCCATTTATTGTGCCATCATTTTAATCATTGTTTCAAATGAGATTTAGAGATAACCATTAGTTAATTCACGTTTTAAAAATTTTGTAACTCACCAACCTATTTGATATGGTTTATCAGATATTGATAGATTTACATTAGCACAAGAGTAATAATATCAGACATGTAAACATGTGTTGCTTTTAATTGCAAAAAGTAGTGCTTCAGGAACTAATGAACCAGAGGCAACACGTTTGCACTTGCTGCAGGGTGTCAGGGGAAGGGCATCAGACCTTAATCCCCCCAGTGCCATCTAAGTCCGTGTCCACCCTAACAGCATGGAGATTAATTGTAGCATGTGAAATGGACCCCTCAGTTTTTCAAGCAAAAAAGTGCTTGCCAGTTCTTCCTAGTTGGCAGATCAGTATTACTGCTGACTCACAGCAAGGAGTTCCTGAATATGAATTTCCATGTCTGCATAGGTTTCCCCCGGGTGCTCCGGTTTCTTCCAACCATTAAAAGACATGCATGTTAGGGTTAATATTCCTGCCTATGCCCCTGAGTAAGACAGAAGGAAAATGAACTGGAGTTGGTCCTTGGATGCTATACCCGCTCACTGCTTCTATACAATAGGATGAGTTAAATGCAGAGAAAAATAAAATTGTGTGTATGCAGAATGACAAAAGAATGAAGCTTCTTCTTAAGCTTCTTCTTCTTCTAAATGTGTGGTCACATAACACAAATTCTGCACTATTGCCCAGATATAGGGGGGATGTCAACTTGCCCACTAGTTCATCATGCTCCACTACACTAAGGTTCACATCAGTTGTGAAAATCTCCATCACGAACGTTGACTACGTGGCTACAAAGGCATTCCTCAAAGCCTGTCTCCTCCAAAATTTGCACATGCAGGCAGCATCTGCTGATCTCATGTGTAGATCTGCAAGTTTACTCAGGTAAGTAACAACATTACTAATGTGAAAGCTGAGTGGTGGAGTGGGTCAATCGTACTGACCCCCCACCTGCACTCAGGATCTGTGAAGAGCCACTGTTGCGTTGTACCTAACGAAAAAAGGCCAGAGGTATTAGACTATTGTGCTGGGTACAGTGCTGTGTCTCCATTTATTAATCCACCTATTATCAACCACTTATCTTTAATCAGGTCTCGGGAGAACTGGAGCCTATCTTGGTGCTCATTGGATGTAAGGCAAGTATGCAATATTAAAAAAAATCTGTGCTTTATATTATATTATGGGAGTTTCCATGGGGACCTTTAGTCACTGAAGCATTGGGACTTAGAGTAAAAAGATGAATGTGATCCACGGAACAGACCACAGAGAAGAGACATCAGAATAACATGGCAAGTTTAGACTCATCTCTGTGCCTATCTAGGTTTGTGCATGCCTATTGAGCTGTGAATGTTTCATTTGCACTAATCACAGCATCTTAGTTTGAATACCCATCAAAAAATTCTGATAGAAATCCTTTCCTGACTTGAAAAAATTCCAGTAAATGTTTTGCTTTAGGGCAACATCTTCAACAACTTCAAGACAAACGAGTAAAGTTGCAGAAAGTTTTAACAGAATCGATGCAGCACAATTGGGAATTAATGCCTGCACATGCATATTGAACATCCATACTTAGTTCCCATTAAGCTTCAGCAATAAATCAGTCATCTTAAATTGCAGCTTTTATGAGGTATTTTATATAATCATACGTTGTAGTGCACAGCAGAGCCTATGGTCAACATTAACATCAATAAAACTGTCTGATAACGGGCAGCAGGGATATTTTTTTCAGATTACGTGTTGACCCAATAATCTCACATTCAAATAGTATCTCTATGCACAGAATGGTTTTCATTCAACTCCAAGATATTTCAAGCTTGATATTAAAAATATTTTTCATTATGAATTAACTCTGAATTTACCAGTTTTGCCTGCTGTTGAGCTATACTGAGAACTTGAGATGTCAATACTACTACTACTGCAGTAATAATACTATTATCCAAAACAAAAGACCATTCCCCCAAACTGCAGAGAACCATCAACTGACTGATAACCTGAGGAGGCTTTACTGCAAGTTTACTAGGGCCACTCTCACCCTCTCCAGCCACTTCACACAACTAACAGCACCCTCTGTAAGCCCCTTACCTCTCCCAATGACACCCCCACACACACACTGCACTCCACATCTGTGAAGAGGTTGTGTGTCAAGTCTTTCTCACACAGAGGATCAGGAAGGCTCCAGGCCCAGACGGATTGTCTCCCTCCTGCCTGGAAGACTGTGTGCTGACCAACTGGCCCCCATCTTTACACAGACGTTAAACAGATCACTGGAGTTGTATGAAGTCTCCTCCTGCTGCTAAAGCCCCATCACAATCCCAGACCACAAGAAACTCTGTATCTCAAGATTAAATGACTATAACCCTATTGCCTTGACATCTGTGGTAATGAAATCCTTTGAGAGACTGGTGTTGGCCCAACTGAGGGAAATCACAGGCTTCTGTAATGGACCCCCTGGAGTCTGCCTGCTGGGCAAACAGGTAAGTGGGTAATGCAGCCATCATGGGACTGCACTATATCTTGCAACACCTCAACTCCCCAGGGACATATATAATGGTCCTGTTTGTGGACTTTAGTTCCGCATTCAACACTGTTTCAGACGTCCTCACCCAGCTCACTTTACCAGGCTCAACTGTCAGTGGATTGAAAACTTCCTGAAAGATGGGAGTCAGCAGGTTAGGTGGGAGAAAATCGCATCCAGCACCCAGGCAGTCAGCACTGGCACTACCCAGGGATGCGTGTGTTCCTCTGCTCTTCTTCTTCTTAAATCACTGCATCTCAGGAGACTCATCTGTTAAACTCCTGAATTTTGCAGATGACACAACAATAATTGGTCTCATCTAGGATGATGAGAGTCTGGATGCAGACAGGAGGTTGAACAGCTGGCCCTCTCGTCATAACAACCTGAAGCTGAGTATGCTAAAAACTGTGGAGATGACAGTGGACACCAGGAGGAGCCGCCAAACACCCAACCACCATACTCCACAGCACTGTGTCTGCTGTGGAAAACATTCAGGTTTATGATATCTACAATGTCCCAGGACTTAAGGTGGGCGTCCAATACAGACACGTTCATTAGAAAAAAGCATAGCAGAGGATGTATTCGCTCCGTCAGCTCAAGGTGCTCAACTTGTCTCGAGAACTGCTGATTCACTTCTACTCTATTCTCTGCACATCCATCACTGTCTCATTTGGATCGACCCCCTATACAGGACAGGAACATACTACAATGGAGACTCAGGATTGCAGAAAATGTAATTGGTACCAACCTCCCCTTCATACAGGACTATTTCTAGAGTCAGGAAACAGGCAGGTAACATCACTGCAGCCCCATGACACCCTGGTCACAGCCTGTTCCAACTCCTCCCCTCTGGTAGGTGCCGGCTGCACAGCATTGTGCACCAAAACAACCCGATAAGAAAACAGTTTCTGTCTACGGGCTGTCACTCTGATAGACACTTAACATCGTGGTAGTAAATTCATGCACCTCATAAATAATATATATTATACATTTACGTCCCCCTACCTCATGTGTAGAAGTTGACATGGAAACCAAGTTTCACATTGCTGCTTTAAGGATAGAAAGCAACATAAAACATTTTTTTCCTTGATTGATTAATTGATTGATTTTCCGTCTCATTTCCAGTCCCCTGGAGAACATGGAAACATTGTCATTTAAATGATAGTTCACAATGTTCCACTCTCCAAAAGAAGATAATTAAGAACATATACGATGTCTACTATTGGCATAATTATTTTCTTCATTCTCAGTGCATTATATGTGTTAATCATTATGTTAGAGAAGGAAATATGGTTGATATGTGGTGTGTGATGTCAGATTAGGCTGATAAAAACTGTGGTCCGCACATTGAGCTTTAAATTAGATTTGACTCAGTGCCCTGAAAGGGGCCTGGGTAAGTCCTTGGCTTTTCTTCTCTCTATGAATGTATTATGAGACCAAATAATCGGATCTTACATGATAAGATCCCTAAGGCAGTCCATGCAAGAGGATTTTTTTATCCTCTTCATTCAGTTCCATCAGTAGTACTCCACTTTTATCTGAGGTTAACAATATGCTGAGGGTTTCCTGTAATTAGTTTCGGCCGGGCCTTGCTTGGAGAGCTGAAGCCAAGTTGGACCTAATCTAAACCTCATTAGCCAATTTTGCGAGGTTTTGTTATCCACTAGCCCCCATCTCCATCTCATCTTCCACAGTAATTGAAAGACCAGATGTTGTAGGGTAATTACGACATAAGTCAGGCTCGACCTCTTGTCAAGCAAATACGCAGTTTTCCAAGTGACTTTTAAATGACGCCGTGCAACCTTTAATCCCGATACTCCTGACCTCTTCCAGCACGACTACAGCTCCACTGACCATTTCAACAAAGACCCCATTTTGTCCATAATGAATAATTGTAAAAAATTGTAGTGAGCAGCCGCAGTGCCTGGAGACCAACTCCAGTTGTTTTTACTATTGCCTTGCTCAGGGGCACAGGCAGGAGTATTAAGCTTAACATGCATGATGGTGAGAGGAAAACAGAGTATCCGGAAGAAACCACACAGACATGGCAAGATCATGCAAATGCAAACTCCACACAGAAAAGACATGGGATGGCCTGGGATTTAAACTCAGGACCTTCTTGCTGTGAAGCAACAGTGCTAACAGCTAGCCCTCTGTACTGTCAACAAAGCTCTACAAGCAGAGACTAAGGCAACAAAGAGAACCAACCCAAAGTCATTACAGAAGGTGTCTGATGTCCACATTTATACTGAATGCTCGCCCCATTGTCCATTACAGAAACATACTTTTTTCTGCAATGATTTAATGACATGGTTGCCCCAACAGTACCCAATTAATCCCTTTACTGTTTAAGAAAGTGATTTGCCGAAAACAAACGAGTTAACTAGGCTATATGAGACAACAGCATGGGATCTTTCTGGGCAGCAATGCACTTTCAATCAGCTGTGATAAATTCCGCATGGGTAGCAATAGACAGCAGTGAATTAACTCGTAACCTATCCAATTAAAAAGAAAAACATACCGCACATGAAAGTCTCTAGCTTGAAATTTTAGTCTCTCAGTGATCTGGCTGGTTTCCTGGCTGGATACAGCCAAAGGCCAGCCATGAATTTAAAATTCTAGTTTACTTTTCCCTTACCTCAATCATGAGGCTAGAATCAGATCATTGAAATGTGTGTGTAGGAAAAGCCAAGTTGGAGCACTGACAGATGAGAATCAGGAAAACAGATTTTTCCCTTTTTTTGCACTGATTGGGTTTTATAAAGCTAGGGGCTGTGGTAGCTCAGTGGTAGAGCGTGCACTTCGGGATCAAGCCCACTTTAATCCCACAAGCTCAATTTGAGTCTATGTCTACTCCCATAATATGGAGAATAATGTTGACATATAAAACAGCCTCTCTGTTTTTAAAAAGCAAAGATTGTCATTTGGAGTGATGAAGGACAGGATTAGGAACAAGTATATTAGAGGGACAGCTACAGTTGGATAGTTTGGAGCCAAAGCCAGAGAGGCAAGATTGAGATTGTTTGGACATGTGAGAGAGATGCTGGATATACTAGATTTTAATTGGATTGTTTAACACAGTCTTGTAAAGTGGGAGGATCCCTGAGGAAAGGAAAAGAAATACACTGGTATGGGTTTTCAAGAATATGGGTGATGTGCAGAGCCATATCAACTAGAGTAATAAAATTGATCATCCACAGTAGGGACCTTACAATGAAATGAATGCAAACTAAGAAAAAGACGGTGTCCCATTTGGAACAGTTCGGAACTACAGTGATGATTACTAAATTCTCAGGACTAGGCATTACAACAGCAGTACCTAGTGGGTTATACAGGCCACTGCCTCACATAAGTGCAGCAAAATAAACCCAGCAGCAGATTATTACATTAATGATGCCTCTGATCAATTTAAATACCATAACAATGAACAAGCATTGACTAAACTATTGACTTGTTTGATTATTTAAAGTGCATCACTTAACTAAATGAGAAAAGCAGCAAAGCACTTACCGTGTCCTACTCGTACATCCTTGGATAGAGAAGACATCTCAGGAACAGCTCTGCGCCGACAGAAAAAAAGAAAGAAAGAAAGAAAGAAATACATTTTATTTCACCATTTTATTCTTACAACAAATTGTATTCTTACAATGAAATGTTTTCTCTGCATTTAAGCCATCTTATTGTACTGGAAGGTGAGCACAGTTGTATTGCCCAGGGTTGGGGGTTCAGTGTCTTGTTCAAGGACACCTTGACACACTTTCTGCAGGGGCCCAGGATGGACCCCCAATCTTTGATTACCAGACAACTGCCCTAAATCCTGAGATATGCCCCCATATATAGAATCTCTTTGTTTGACCTTTCACTCTGATTATCGCAATGTCATTTTGTTCCAGCCAGCCATGTACTCTCATTGAGAACCTGCAGATGGTACGAGGAGGAAAAACCCCTCCTTTCTTTTTTGAGCAATGATGATTCTTTTAATCTTCAGTCCATGCATGGCTCTCCGCTTATTAAGTAACACCTTAAATCTACTGTTGCCCAAAGGCAAGAAGGTCCTGGGTAGATACATATTCTACCCATGTCTTGGTGGGTTTTCTGTTGGTACTCCGGTTTCCTCTCACCATCAAAAAAAAAACATGCAGGGACTGCAGATGCAAATTAGCTTAAAGCTATAATCTGGTGCAGTGCATCGAAATGTGAGATTAATGTAAAAAGCTGCGTATGGGCTTGAAAAAGTGAACAAAACGTACGCGATATAAATCTCACAGTGTGATATAAAGCACATAAATGTTTTATGTAGCACATTATGTGGCCGGTACAACATGTACTCAAACATCTTTTCTGAGAGATCTTTTTTCTCCTCCCCTCCAACTCCCCTTACTCTCCATTTCTTCAACGCTCCCTCAAACCATCTCTCTCTCGCTTGCTACATACAGAGACACACACTCACAAGAAGACGGTGCAGCTACTGTAGAATATGCTGACTGCACTTAATAGCCCACTATCAGTGACATCCTCCACGGCAGCTCTCCCAGCAGTGGCAGTTCACTTGTACATTTATGGTATTTCAATACGGTCAATGTGGCAGAGGAGAGCAGGAGCAGACTCTGGAATCGCTTGACGAATAGCTGTGTGGAGAGGGCAACTTGGCGAGAGACATTAGACAATTGCATCCTCTTGCAAATTGAGCCTTATTGCTCTTCACACTACAACTGCGAAGGCACGAAAGCAGCAATGAAACACATGCTCAACAATCCCTCTGTTATTTCTGTTGAGCCACAAAGGAATAATCTATTATAATGGTAATAACAGATTGGTTTAATCTTTGGTCCTTACAGAAATAAAGTGTGTTGAGGTACCCTTGAGCAAGACACTAAACCCTTAAGTGCTCAAGCCCTGTGGTGGAATGGGGACCTGTCCGGGGTGTTTCCCCACCTTTTCCAATGAGCTCTGGGACAACCTGACTTCAGATAAATGGTTGGCGATGGATGGAAAATGTATGCTGGCATATTGCCAAATATATCATTCCCTACGATGTCTTAGATAAAATTTCATCCCCCTGTGCTCCAGCATCACTGACTCTACGACCCAACTTCGGAAAAGTGGTTGATGATGGATGGATTTACACCGCATTTTATTTCAGTACCCAAAGCACTTTACAGTGAAGAGGGGAACTCACCTCAACCATCACCAATGTGCAGTTCCCACCTGGGTAATGTGTGGCAGCCATTTTATACCAGAATGCTCACAGCACATCAGCTTGAGGTAGAGAGGGAGGAATCATCGAGTCTTTCAATCATTACACTGGGGAAGTACTAGATGGCCAGATAGGGAGAGTCAACGATGTATATGTCCTGCCCACTCTGCTGTATTGAGCAGCAGGGTTATGGGGAGGGGAGGGGAGAGCCCAGTACAGTGTACATGACGACTGGTCTTGCTTGTATAAGCAAAATCATTGCTCATGGGATTGGACAGTGAGGGGTGTGGAGCCTTGTGAGTGTTTTTCATCATGCCTAAAGGAGTCCCATAAAGCTTGCCTTTTAAAAGTGCATCACAGAGGGAGAAGGACACCCCAGAGGAATGCAAAGGTAGAGAGAGAGAGCAGGCAAGAGAGGATGGAAGAGCTTATCAAAGGGAATAGGTATAAAAATTTGGTAGTACAGTTTCATTTACAAGAAAGCGTGTCCCTGACTTTCTTGTCTGCTATATATATCTTGTATGTGCTTTTTCCACCAAAGCCTGTACAGAAGTTTGAATAATAAGAAATATCATCCATCCACCCATCTATCCATTGTCAACTTATCCGAGGTCAGCCTGCAGAACTATGGTGGAGCCTATCCCAGCACTCACTGGGCAAAAGGCAGAGAATACCCCTGCAAAAGGTCCCAATTCTAGCTCAGGGATTGAGAAGTTAGGGATTCAGTGTCTTGCTCAAGGACTTTGACAAACTTTCTGCAAGGACTGATAATTGAACCACCCATCGTCCAATCACTAGACAAGAAAACTACCTCACTGCTGTGTTTTTTAAGGGACCATTTGCAGCTTTTTTGATGTTGGAAGGAAACCGGAGCACCCAGACGAAACTCATCTAGACACAGGGAGAACATGCAAACTTCACAGAGAGAGGACCTGGGATGGGATTCAAATCCAGGACCTTCTTGCTGTGAGGCAACAGTCCTAACCATTGTGCCACCTATTTCTTTTCCTCATTCCTCGTTACTACTCCTGTATATCAAACCCACTCTTGGACTGTGTTCATAAAAAGTCATTTCCAACCTCATAGCATCCTACATAGCCTGAAACTTCCACATGTGTCCTTTAAAGGTGCAATGTGTCAGTCAGTTAGGTCATGTCAACTCAATCCACAAACCAATAACTTCCTTAGAATCAATTCCTTAAGGAGTGCCCCCGCAAGTTTTAGGGAAAAATAGTAATAGCAGCAGAAATCACATTAGTATTGGGAGCTACAATCTGTTACACTGCACATTGGTCAAAACTAGTCCAACAGCATGTGTTTTTTGTGTGCAGCAAAGCATCGTGCAGCAAGAAAGCAGGAAGATGCAATGCAGAGGCTGAATGAGGGAAACATCCATATTTCCCTTTATTTTTTTATGATCAGGTGGATGCTATTTAAGTGGGGACTGAGGAAGAGTTAGCCCATCAAAAACCCTCCCTGGACCTGGACAAGCAGACACTGATAAAACTGTCTATCATTCAAATGAGTGCACTGAATGGCTACAATATGACTGGAATATTAATGGCTTGTGAATTGCATGTTCTTGACTTGTATTTCCCTCTTATGGCCACACTATATTCACTGCATCGGGCTAAATGGATAGTAAAGTAACGAAAGTCTCGCAATCTGCAGGGTCAGAATTTCTAAAGAGATGCTTGTTGTGGAAACTTAACAGCCATCAGCCGTAAAATTCACCATGGCACTGACGTGTTGCATCATCCTTATTTGCATGTCCTATTTTTCAGAATGTTCTAGCTGGCTGCTTCCTGAAACACTGACAAAAGCCCTGTTGTCAAAGAGACAGATAATGAATATTCATCTGTTGTCAACATAATGGGAAATGAAGTTGTATATGATATGAAACACTGTGCTCATTACATGTAACTTACATGTGTATCTGAAACAACCCCTACGCCTTTTCTCTATCATACCCCCTAGATCTACTCAAAGTTGCAGTATGTAATATAAATGTTCCAATGCAAAACCATCTGCTTCTAACTCTGCTGCCTCGTGTCACTGCAAAGCTCCTCAAACCAAATGAGTGATGCTTCCTTCTTCAGCCACATGCACATACACAGGAGCAGTTAGCACTGGTGCCTCACAGCACGAAGGTCCTGGGTTCGAATCCCGTCCCAGCTCCTTTCTGTGTGGAGTTTGTATGTTCTTCTGGTTTTATGAGTTTCGTCTGAGTGCTCCAGTTTCCAACCACCAACAAAACCACATGCATGTTAAGGTTAATATTCCTGACAGTGCCCCTGAGCAAGGTAACAGGAAAAAGAACTGGTGCTGGTTCATGGGTGCTGCGGCTGCTCATTGCTCCTATATAATGAGAAGGGTTGAATGTAGACAACACATTTTATTGTATATCTATCCGCAAAATGACAAATGAATAAAGCTTTTTTTTCCTTCAAGTTAATCTTCTAAATGCATCTCCTAGTTACACTAATGTTGTCCTTATGAAG
Source organism: Regalecus glesne (assembly GCA_900302585.1). Taxonomy (NCBI): domain Eukaryota; kingdom Metazoa; phylum Chordata; class Actinopteri; order Lampriformes; family Regalecidae; genus Regalecus; species Regalecus glesne. The sequence goes on along the minus strand of OMLC01103077.1, from coordinate 88,837 downwards.
CGGCCATTTCGAGTTGGTCTTGTTAATTTTTAGGGTCTGGGTTACAACCACGAGTGACTGGCGAAGCAGGGCAGTTACAAAGGGTTCAGCATTTGTAGAATAGCCAATAAGAACTCACTCTATCTACCCGTGATTGGGTAAAATCTTCTGTCCTGGGTTAGATGTTTTTAAATAGCCTGAATACAGAGCCAAGAAGAGGCACAGAAGCCTGGTTTTCTCTCAGACCACTTGAAATACTGAAAATGGGTCAGTAACACATTCCTCACTGGACTGAACCCCATCTCCATCCATGGCAAGACATTATAAGTAACAATTAACAATTTCAAAATGTCTTGGACTCACATTAGACAGTAAACTCAGCTTTGATTGACACATCACTGATATCTATAAACAATCTCAGCATAGACTTCACATCATCTCCAAGCTCAGAGCACTCTCTAACCCCCAACTCATGTCCTTCCTTCACAAAAGCCCCCTTACCTCAGGAGGTAGGGTGGTCATCTAGTAATCAGTGGATTTGTGGTTTGATGCTGAAGTGTCCTTGAGCAAGACACTAAGTCCTTCCCGGGCTCTGCAGCTTCTCACTGCTCCTGTACAACAGGATGAGTTAAATGCAGAGAAGACCTTTTTTTGTATGTACAATGACAGATAAAGCTTTGTCTCCTTTATCCTGCTGAACTGCTCTCCCTGTCTCTATACCATGCTGTCCATCTCCAACAAAAGCAAATCTACCAAGTTCACACATGCTCCCTTCAGGATCATCCACCCGACATCCAACCGAGGCATCATATGCCTTGCATTCATAATAGTGACTGACACCGATCATCTCCTCAATTCACATCTCACACTACTACTGCCAGGATGCTGATACAGGACTCTGAAATGGAGAGGAGCTCATATTAGCACAAGTGTTGTCCCTTCTGCATCACTGAACAAATGGCCTCACGGACCTCACAAATAACCAGATATCTCTTTGGGTGTGAGTGAATTATTTTGTATTTATGAATGTTTTGTGTTTATGTATCTGTATGGGGGTCTATACATTGCAGTGCTGTTATCTGTATCTTTCTGTGCATGTGCTGGCTGTGAAGACACATTTCTTGCCGGACAATAGAGACTCTATCTATATCTGTAGTACAATATGCTGAAAGGTTATTATGGACGTTTTGTCGAAGGATGCAAAACAACAACAACAGCAACCGCCTACCCCAGCTGTAACATATGAATGTCACAATGTAGGTTTTCAACTCATTGATAAAATAATTCAAGTCTCATTGAATTTAAACACTTCCCCCATGATACTACTTCGTAACATTTCATAATACTGTCTTAATGAGATTTGCTCTCCAGTGCCCACACACCTTATGGCAAAAGTCAAATGTGGGTGGATTTTATGCATTTAAGATTCAAGGGCACTCTTGTTCAGTGTTTGTGGAGGAGTTTTCATGCAGCACTTCTTACACTATGCCCTTCCAGTGAAGTAGATCGACGTGGTGAGGAATTTGAATATTTTACTCTGCACCACTTAATGAGTGCAGCCATAAATGAGGGCCAGGATTCATGGCAGAAATTTTGCTCCATCACAAACTTGTATAAATATTCAAAAATATGTTTTTTTTCTCTGAAACTACTGGTTAGAAAGAAGGTGCCCCTTAAAAAGACAATTGTTAGCTAAGTCAGGCTGTTTTGAGCACAGTTCAACAGAGCCCCTGGACCCCCCCCCAAGTGGTCAAGTGTTCAGATTTTTCCTTCAATTTGTCAACTCTCTACATATCTGTGGGCGGTAAGCTTTAATTTCCACATCACAAATTACACATTGGTCTCATTGGGCTCTACAATAACACAACAGCTTGTCCTTTGACCCTTGCATTGGATAAGAAACACCTCTCTTAGAAAAAACTTTTACAGAGAGAAAAAAAGGAGGTAACACAAAATACAAAGCACACAGCGAAAGTTGGAACTCATTTCAAAAACTCGTTATGTGGGAAAAAGGTAAATGTCTGAACACTGGAGTTTGTAATTCTCAACTCAAATCCCTTGAGGCTTGACCCGATCACATCGGTCCAGGCTCAGATTATTTATTAATTCCAGCAGGTTTCAGAGGGTCAGGCTCTGCAGTGCTGTGGATAAATGAACTACAACCTGAAGCTGAACTTGAATGTGCTAGCAGCTGGCGGCTCTTCTACAGTTGTGGCTCTGATGTGTGTCTAGAATTACTGATGAGGTAAACAAGAAAAAAGAACTAAACCCAGAGGAGGCTCTGTTAGGTGGTGCTTCAACATGGCCTGGCACACATATGTGTTTACACTCCAAATGCAATGTGGATAGACGTGTCCCAGGCCACCACCGGATGTGGCCTGTGCTTGGATCTCAAGACGCATTGAGGATGCATTAGATACATTCGCACATGTACTTAGATCTGTCCACTTGTGACCAGATACTCCTAAAACGCATGATAATTCCAGGTACAAATAGCCCCTTAGACACACAAAGAACCACAGCAAACCCAGATAAAGGGTTAGACAGTTCCCATTTAATATTACAATAAACGCTTGACACTACCACTACCACTACCACTACCATGTGTATTTAACATGGAATGAAAACACAATAATCTTCAGATATATACACAAGGATTGACTATGTGCAACCAAAAATAAGAAGGGATAAAGCACAATGGTGCAGAGAATGTATCAGAGGTGTTGAGATAAATATTGGCAGGTTACTTGCATATGTGACTGAGGAAGATGGAGATGACAGAGCGTACCAGTATACTTACTACTCTTGTCTCAACCAACAGTCAGACCGAGGCCAGCCGACTTGTCAGCCTGCTGAGGCTGTAACTACATATTGGGACTAACAAGCCAGGAAACTTCATAGGAAGACATGGGAGCAGTGCTAATAAGAGGATACAGAGGAGAGGTGAAGGAGATAGATGCTCCAGGAGGCAAGAGGAAGTCTGTTGGGGCAATAAGGATGTTCTTGGTTCGATTAATACATGAGACAGGCTGAGTCAATGGGTGCAGCTACCCAAAAATGCACAACTTGGAAGGACCTCTACAAATAAGCAGGAACACCGTGATAAAGAGTTTGAAGCCAATTTCACTTTCTGTTCGAATAAACTACTGTAGCTGTGAATACAGTTGTGAGGGACACCAGCAGTACCTGCGTTCTGACGTGGCCTCTCAAACTGATCTAACTCGTGGGTTTGAATCCCAGGCTGCCCCAGGTCCTTTCTGTGTGAAGTTGCATGGTCTCCCCATGTCTGTGTGGGTTTCCTCAGGGTTCGGTGGTTTCCTCCCACCTCCCACCAAAATACATGCATGTCAGGGTTAATACTCCCGCCTGTGGCCCTGATAGGATAAACAACTGGAGTTGGTTCTTCGGTGCTGCAGCTGCTCACAGCTCCTATACAATAAGATGGATTAAATAATGAGAACATATTTCATTATGTTCAATGGCTAATAAATTAAGCTTCTAGCTTTTGCTTCATAATATGCATGTCTTTTTGATGGTGGGAGGAAACCAGAGGACCTGGAGGAAGCTTGCAGCAACACAAAAATCAATTCATATATATATATATATATGTGTGTGTGTATGTGTGTATGTATGTACACACACACACACACGTACCTCACATGTGGAACCCTGCAGTAAAAAACTATGTGGGAAACAAGGAGAATAATGTAAACATTAAATAAGACAGAGGGAAAAAAGGTGCTAGCCCACAAACTATCACTGCAGTACAACATCCTGCCAGCTATGATGGAGGATAAGCAGGTCTGTAGAAACACTTTTAGACCGGGCACAGCATCAATTTGATAAAGACAGAACTTAGAAACAGAGGACACTTGGGAGGATTGATTATGTCAGGGCAGAAATTGTGTGAGTCCGAGCGTGAGTTGGTGTGAATATGTGTGCATATGAAAGTGTGTGTTTGTGTGTGTGTGTGTGTGTGTGTGAGTCTGTGTGTTGTGCATAATGAAGAAAGGGAGAGAAGGAAGGATTGCCTTGAATAATTACATTCAGGGAATATGCTGGAAAAATAATTTGCAGTCGAATTAATTAGTCGAACCTCAAATCACCGCTCTGGTCTCAGGAGGGCTTTATGGTCTCACAGTGAGTAATGGGTAGACACCATGAGCTTTAATGGGAGACCTGTGATTTAGGCAAGGGAAGAACGATGCGGTAAAAAGATCTAAGTTAAAAACCAAATCTGACATTTCATAACATGATGAATAGCATTACTCACTGTACTGGTGAGAAACTTCAAAACTCCAAGTTTTGAAGTGCATGAGTAAGGTCTGTTTGTACATGTCAGGATTAGTCCCCACATTGTGGGGTGGACACAGGCTTAGATGGAGCTCGAGGGATTAAGGCCAGACGCCCTTCGTGATACCCTGCAATGGGTTCAAACCCTCAGTCTCTGGCTCCTCAGTTACCAAAGACTGCATTTTACCGCTAAGCTGCCACAGCCCTACACAGTAGGGCATACCAATCATGGTAAATCCTTATAAAAAACAGACAAGATTGTCCTCTCTCAAGGGAGTGAGGAAGAGGAGAGCTGATCAATTGCTCACTGCTCCTATACAATGGGATAGGTGAAACGCAGAGAACATATTTCATTGTTACCTAGAATGACGATGCTGACGATGTTACCATGCTGGACTGTGCACACATTAAAAGGGAGTCAAAGACTGCACAGGAACAAAAGATGCCTCGGACTGAGGGCTACAGCATACGATGGTTGTTCAAGGTGTGTGGAGTCTCACCAGAGCTGGCTGAATAGGGTGAAATTCTTTACAAGATGTTGGAGTGACAGGTTCACTTTGTCTCACCAGACCGATGACAACGCTTAGAGGTAAGTGTTTGGACCAGATGGCTGCCTCTAGGCTGGTCATCAGAAATCCATCCTATCCATCCTACCCTTTCTTTGCAGGCTTTCCCATAAACAATTCTTCTTCTGAAACAAGTATATTTGCCTCTTAAAATATGGCCAGAGATGCCGTCATGGTGTAGATGCCAGCTTCTACATCCAAATATACCTACCCCTGCTTGGCTCTGAATAAACACCCCCAATAGATTCGATCTATGTTTCCATTACCATTATCCTCCTGGTTTGCTCTCCATTCATCACTAAGGATAAAAAATATTTTCTCATCCTTCTTCCTGGTAGATGAGAATGAAGCACTGTGTAGGGACAAAATTCACTATATACAATCAGCTATCTCTGCTTTCTTCAGCTATTTCTTCAGCGGATTCTCCCAAAGGGGTCTTAGAGGATGGGCTCGCTGTTTTGAACCAAGGCCTCATTAATATATTGTCAGGCATGACGTGGAGTCACACAAACAAAACCCTTCACTGATCACTGAAGTCTCAAGAAGTTCACCAGTTTAAACTCCTCGCTAGCCTTCATCATGGTCCAATGGGGCCAATGCTAAAGCCTTCAAGAAACATGATGCTATATCTTCTTTTTGAAGACTGGAAGTTCAGAGTGCATTTACACATGTCTTCATTTGTTTCACATCAACATCCATCCATCCATCTATTGTTAACCACTTATCCAAAGCCAGGTTGCAAATCCACTGAAGCCCATCCCGGTACTCATTAAGCAGAAAAACACCCTGGACAGGTCGCCAGTCCATCGCAGGGCAAGCGTGGGGGACCAAGGCCGGATGGCCTTACTGTACAGGAAAGGTGGAAAATAGGAAAAATGGTGTTTTGTAATATTGAAATGAACTTTTTGTCTGTGCAATTCTCAAAAAGAGAAAGTTGCTTGCTAACATTTTCAATGAGATCCGACTTCACAATAAGAGAATCTCATATTTGAGATGCGGGTCTCTAAGCGGGCTTTCATAAAAGAAATAACAGGATCAGTGCACCCGAGGTGTCAAAACAGATCCGTAATATCATATCTGACACACTTAGTAATATTATACATCCACACTGGCAAGCCCTTTTGTAAAATCCCATTTCTTTTCCTCCAAGCCTGCAATTACACCGCAACCAAAAAAGTAAAAAATCTCATTTCCCTGTAGGATTCCACTCCTCTCGCTGCAGATAGCTTGGTTTACTACAAATACACTTTCGGATTTACCTGATGATGGCTATAATGGGAATCTATGAAAAGCTTCCCATTTTGATTTAGAGACCAGCAACCCATTACAGACGTTGGAGTATTTAAACTAACTTGGTTTGCTTCTCGCTAGAAAGCATGGGCTAATATGATGTGATTTATACTTGCAAGGCCAATGTAATCATCAGGAAGTGACTATAAACAGATCTAAGGTACTGTTGACAACTGCACCACACAAGGCTATCATACTAGCAGAGGGATACACAAATGTGCATCTTGTTGCACTGTGCATGAATTTATCACAGCATTCAACATACCCATAGTGTTATTTCAGGGTATGGCTACGGCTGCAGCACTGTTTTTCAGTGATGAAAAAACAATCAGTCATCCATTGTCAACTGCTTATCCAGAGTCGAGGGGGCATGCTAGAGCTTATGCCAGTACTCATTGGGAAAAGGCAGTGAAACGACTTGGACAGGTCCCCATGCCATCTAAGGGACACACACACACACACACAAACAGGATTTGTATTCCGGCCGTTTTCCCCGCTAGCGGGGGTTGACCGGTCCATGGATTCGTCTCCTCCAAGTCATTGACTCTCCATGAATTTTGTTGTGGAGCGAAGTTTTTTATGACCGGATGCCCTTCCAGACGCCAACCCTTTTAGTCGCCTCTTACGACACGCAGGGATACGGTGGATGAATTCTGACCCCCATCCACAGAGGGGATGCCATCTAAGGGACAGTGAGGGGTATTAAGGTCAGATGCCCTTCCTGACGCCCTGCGGTGGGTTTGATCCCTGAACCTCTGGCTCATTAGTTCCTGAAGCATGCACTCTGTCTCTGATCTACCATGGCCCAAACAATGAACTACTCTCAAATCCTTCATAGCCCTCCATAACAATGCAGGATGTATGGTCAATTTACAGCTTCATGCTGCTTGAAAAACACAGACGTGTAAGAGAGGAGAAGTTTCTTTGGTACAGGTGTTGCATGTGGGTGCAAGATGAGCCACTACTGACTGGAGGGATCTCTGTTGGGCAATCTGGTTCACAGCAGGTGAACAGGTATGAATGGATGAATGAATGAAAGAACAGGAACAAGCGCCAGCCCATGGTTCCCACACCACTAGCAACCTCAGTCAAATCCATTACCAGGGCACCTGGCCAAGTGGTTTGTACTGTTAAATAAATAAAGATTCCCTTATCAGTCCCGGAAGGCGAAATTTGGATTTCTCTGCATTTTTGACCCAACCTATTGTATAGGAGCAGTGAACTGCCAACACATGGCGCTCACGGAGCAGTGTCTTGCTCAAGAATACCTCGGAATGCTATATGCAGGACCGCGGATCGATCCTCCAGCCTCCCGATTGCCAGACGACTGCTCCACCCACTGAGCTATGCCGCCCCCTACATATCCATAATCAGTCTTACCTTAGAAAAATTAGTCTATCTCAGGTGGCAGCCAGACAGTTGAACAGTTTGATAAGAACCAAAAGTCACAGGAGTCATGACACCATCGCCTTACTCACTGATTTATGGTATTCCCTTCTTTCAGTTCATCAGTCCACAATGTCAATATTTTGGCAGTTTCTGCTGTGGATAATCAGCTCTGGGGGCAGTGTGGCTCAGTGGATAGAGCAGTTGTCTGGCGATTAGAGGGTTGCTGATTAAATCCCGGTACTTGCAGAGAAGCGTGTCAAAGTATTCTTGAGTAAGAGACTGTTCCCCTAACTGCTCTGCTCAGTGATGGAATGGCGACATATCTGGGGTGCTTCCCAGCCTTTCACCCAATGAGCACTGAGATAGGTTCCAGTTCTCCTGCAACATGACATTGGATACGTGGTTGACAATGGATGGATGGATGGATGGATGGAGTGTCAGCTCTATCATCCTTGTCACACCTTCATCTGTCTGCAGGGCAGAGTGGTGTTGACACCAGGCTATTTGTTATTGAGTGACATAGCAGCTTTACAGGAACTCAGAGTAAACCACGGTGACAGGGACAAGAGCTGGTCCTCTTGTCCTGGCCCGTCCACTCCACTATATGACTCAGGGTGAGGCTAACTGCTCTAGGGAGAAGCGTAGCTCCATCAATCTACAGTTAACTACACATTGTATGCAGCCACCCCCCATTTCAGGCATCCATTTAGGACTGAAAGCCCTGTGGTGTTGTGAGTGTTGCAGCTTGAATGGAAACTACAGTCTTCGCTTTGCTGCCTGTTTTGGCTTGAAAGGCCTATGGACTTAGATACAACAAATGGATTTAGGATCTCTGAGGACATTTCTTGAAATGTTTGTCTCCTACAAAATGAACCCTGATCCAGAGATTTCATTCAGGCTGTTTGCTGTCTATCCACCTCCAGTGGGAATAACATTGATACCGTTGTCTTGTCTTGATGACTCCTCTCTGGGTTCTCATTATACTCTATCAGAAGAATAACATTCACAGAGCATGTGTTGGCAGCTTCATTTTCTTCATTTTCACTGAGCTAGCAGTTAATATAATTGGCGAGGTGGGAACACACCACAGAGAACGCTCTCTGATACTCTAAAGGATATAGGAGGAATAAGCAATCTTCTTTACAACATATGGGCATTCTTCATAATAAGTGAGCATCTTCTCAACTCAGACAGTTTAAATGCCGATCGTTAGATTGAGCTGATCTCAGTATGGTGGTCCTTCGACAGAAACGTCTCATGTTGATAGCACACATTCTCACCAGTATATGATGAATCTGAAAGCACCTATGCAGGAAAAAAAGATAATAATGCTGAAGAACTGGAAAATCGATAGTGTTTATCTCACGGGACCTGGGCAGCATAGTTGCCCAGTGGTTAGTTCTGTTGCCTCATAGTAAAAAAGGTCATTGGTTCAAATTTCATCCCAGATCCTTTCTGTGTGGAGTTTGCATGTTCCCCCCCTGTCTCCGTGGGTTTCCTCTGGATGCTCTGGTATCCTCCCACCATCAAAAAGACATGCATCATATAGGGTTAATACTCCTGCCTGTGCCCCTGAGCAAGGTAAGAGGAAAAATAACTGGAGTTGATTCCTGGGTGCTGCAACTATTCACTCCTCCTATACAATAGGATGAATTCAATGCAGAGAACACATTTCACTATTTGTATGTATAATGAAAAATAAATACATTTCTTCTTTATTGTCTTTCCTGTACATAGTCTAGGAAACAAGATGGTGAAGTTACCAGAGTCCAGAGTTACCAGATATTCACTGCTTGACATTGTCAGCACAACCTATCTGGATACAACCTTTGATGGTTCTGAGCTGGTTGTTAATGAATAAAGGCTGTATATAAGAGATAAACGTGGTGGAATGGCATGGTCTGTCCAGGAATACATCCTAGTTGTGGTCGGCAGGGATATGACTTGCGGATATAGAAGCATTGTGGTTACAGATGTGACTTCCTATCTTGGTTAGCTGTTGTCAGAGGCTACCTGGCTCTAATGTGAAATATTTGAATAGTCAGGATTTTTTTTTCTCTTTGTGATCCGATCACTGACTGATTCTACCATACATTTGGTTTACTGATCAATGGCATATCTCTATGGCAGTTATTCGTAATCTTACCCATGTTTTGATGCAACTTATGGGAAGTTCCACAACTATGGTTATTGTCAAATCTTCAAGATATATTGATTATTGTGATCATAGCAGTGGGCAAATGGATTGTGACAAATGAATAAAGCTTCATATATGCACTAACATTCCTGAGCCTTGCTATGAAGGGGTATCTGTAACGTTAGGATATTAGGACCATAACTTTGTTACTTTAAAAATATGAAAATACCTGAGACAATGAATAAATCAACAAATTGAAGGTCACATATAATATTTAACATTGATTCAGTTGTTAATGGCATTCATGGTACCTTGTGTCAGAGGAAGGATTAAAACATTACCTTGATGATGATGATGAAGTCGGTGGATCAATATGCACCACTTGGAAAAAGGATGGTGGAGCATGATGGTGTACTGTGTTGTGAAGAAGACTTGAGGTCTGAAAGTAAGCATTGAACACAGGTGGTTTATCAGACAGAGAACTTCATCACAGGTTAAGAAATTAGGCTAAAAAGTTGGATTACACCAGAAAAATAGGGCATTTCAAAGCGAGTTTGTAGAAAATACAATGAAAGGTTATGGACAATGCTGACAAGTCTATTGTGTTTTCTCACAGCTGCTTTCAAGCTTGCACACCAGTGGCCACCATTGGAAGCTAACATGGATATGAGGTCCATTTTTATATGTGGACAAGGACTTAGATGGAACTTGGGAGACTAAGGCCAGATGCCCTTTCTGATGCCCCACACTAAGTTTGAACTGCCAACTTCCAGCTCGTCAGTTCCCGAAGCACATGCTCTACCACCAAGCCACCCTGCCCTCCTTAGAAGCTAACACGGAACTAAATAACTTAAACATAAAAATAAAACAATAAAATATCACCTGAAATGTCATGTTTATGTCATTCTGGGAAGGATAAAACTAGTATTTAGATTAAGGTGACTTCTTCAAAACAACCCAAGAAGATAAGATAAGATAAGATAAGATATATTTCATTATTAGTTCCACAAGGGTGAAATTTACGGTGTAAGAACTGATTGTGCAGAGTTTTGCAATCTTTTGAAACACTGACTCAAACAGAAAAAGGTCCCGGGCAAACAAAGCCATACTGGGAGAAGTAGTAAATGTAAAAACAACAGGTTTTCTGTATAGATATAGCACTTGTCAAAGGACAAAAAAGTGCCCTTTCCAATTAATAGAAATAGCACCCCTCTAGTAAAATGTACCACTAATTGAGATTTGGTGAAGTCAAGTAATACACAAGTAAAATTTACAACAGTCAATATGACAATTCCTGGGAGTCTAGTCAACAGTATCACAGTTGTGCCTTTCTTGCAGTGATGTGACATTTGATTTTATGGGTCCTGCTGCAGAACTAAGAGCCTCATACTGTGGGAGGTGACAGTGATCATGCTTAGGTGATGAAAAATAAAGTCTAGTTGGTCGTGAGCAAAAATGCAGTAGTAAAAGTTCAACTTTATTGTCATATGTATTGGAATACAATTAAATCCTTGAGCTCTGGCTTTCTCTGTCTGAACACAAAGGACATAAGGACACCCCCCAAAAACAACAACAACAACAACTAACCTACAGACCTACATAGACTGTACACATGAATTAATATATTGTATACACAATATAGAAGGTCCATTTGAGATAGATTTGGGGCTTCCTTTAGCAATGAGTGGTGTATATATTATGAAGTTGTGGTTGTTCCATGCCTGTGATTTTTGCTGGTGTCTTTACTCAGTCTGCTGTCCCAAGCAGTCAGATTGCAAATCATACAGTAATGTAGCCTGTCAAGACCCTCTCCATGGTACTGCCATAAAAGTTCATAAAAGTTTTGGTGCTCAAACCCAAACTCTTGAGATGCCTCAGTAAATACAGACTCAGCAGCCTCTACCTTATCTTCTCCAGGATGCAATTGATGCTTAAAGACCATGTGAGGGTGTCTGTGATGTGCAAATCAAAAAATCTTAAACTGTCTACAATTTATAAGGTTGTCCCATGGATGGAAACAGAAATGTGATTTTCATTGACCCTCCCTTCCTTTAACAATGCTTTCTTTTGTCTATCAGACATTTGGAGAGAGGTTATCATCATGACAGCATATGGCTAAATCTGCCACTTTCTTCATTTGAGGCCTCTCATCACTGTCTCTTATTAGTCCAATCACGGAGCTGTCATCTGCAAAATTAATTATTCCATTTATGCTATTTTGAAACATGGTCATTTGCAAACAGACTGAAAACAAAATGGGACATTTTCCATCTTACGTTCCCATTGAAAAATATGGTTTTCAAAAGAAAAGTGCAAAAGTGAGGACACAAGCAAAGTGTGGTGAATAAACAATTACAATGGTTGCAGCTGTCACAAACAATCAGAACAAATTCCTCAGTCAATGTGAAAGTGCCTTGATGCACACAGCAAAAATGAACGCAGGCCATGTTCAGTCTCTATTTGTGTGAGTGTGAGTGTGCCTATGTGTGCGTGTGTAAACGTGGAAATGCATCTCATTTTGATGCAGGACTGGACCTTTAAATCAGTGTTACACGTTTTGCTCCACGTTGGCTGCGCAGGCGCAGTGGTTAAAGTCACCTGCTAGATATTAGCGAACACGGAAGTGAGCTGCGGGTGTTCGGATGACGGGTCAACATAAAAACAAATCTGAATACCGCCGTAAAGTGTTCATCCGATACTGAGTTAAAAGCTACTTTGGCGTGAGATATGTTCAAAAAACTTAAGCAAAGGATCAATGAGGAGCAGCCGTCGCACAGGAATGTGCAGTCCCCACAGCAGGCCCAGGTTGTGTTACTTTTGGTGGTAGCTTGCTAACATCTTTGCTCGGATAACCTATAATTTGAAAGCGATCATAGCCACGACATCCGTGTCAAACTAGGATTTTAAGGGAAAAAATGTTGGAGATTGTGGTAAAGTTTTGGTTTTGTTGAGCGAAAAGCTAGATTGTTGTCAGTTTTGCTTGCAAAATCTAACATCGAGCTAGTGTTGTCTAGCTCGCTGGGTTGCTAACCGACGTTAGCTTCTGCCTATCAGCTGTTAATGTTGAGGCGCAGGCTAAATTGAGGTAAAGCTTCCGTACCAATCGAAACTGCATTCTAATAAAATAACACGCATTACCAAATTTAACGCAGCGAGAATTATCCTCATTTGATCAGATGTGGCGTACTAAAAGCATGTCAAACGACGTTTTCTCATTGTATGTTTGCTTTTGCAATAGTTAGCAGCACTATCGTTGAATGTCATAAAGTTATAAGGCATATATTTACTCAATGTATTGCTCTGCACCTTTTACCCCCAATATGGTCATAATCACAGACATGGGCTCTTTCCTCGTCGTGTTTAGGCTTTTATATCTTCCTGTGCCATTATGCTAGTGGGTACATAGTAGTGGGAAAATTAGGATATTTGAGGTCACGGCTGCTGCAGCTCCTTCTAAATGATGGTCTTTGTACATGATGTTTAAATAGAGAAAATTTGATATTGATGAAGTCAAATATGGTCAATAGATAAGGAACTTGGCTCACTGAAAGCATAGATTTTTGCAGCATAATCCGTTTTGCGCTGCATCTATTCCACAATAATCAAGTTCAGAGTTATTAACCAGTTATTTATAACTACTTTTCATGAATTGTGTGTGTAATCCTTGTGTTTATATATAAAGGTTGTTGTTTTGTCATTCTACATGAATTACCTGAGAGCCATGAAACTGAAGTCAGATTTCATGTATGTGGAAACGTACATGGCCAATGAACAGATCCTGATTCGAAGTGTGATTAGTTAATTACCTCTAAGCATGAATAGTTTATTACTGAGATGAGAATCGAAATGCACAATTGAAGTACAGCAGTTGATCTGTGAATCGTGAATCCCTCGGTCAGTGAACGATCAGAACTGTGGGGGTGAACGTCTTTTCCTGTTGCTTCTGCCAGAAGCCTCTTTAGAATATTTCTGTGCACAATAGCCTTTATGTCATGTAATATAGGGGCGGCATAGCTCAGTGGGCAGAGCGGTCGTCTGGCAATCAGAAGGTTGCAGGATCGATCCCCGGTCCTGCATATAGCATGTTGAGGTGTCCCTGAGCAAGACACTTAACCCCTAACTGCTCCCCAAGCGCCAGATGTTGGCAGCTCACTGCTCCTATACAATAGGTTGGGTCAAAACTGCAGAGAAATCCAAATTTCTCCTTGCGGGACTGATAAGGGAATCTATTATTATTATATAGATGGTGTTTATCTTGCAGTGACTAAATGAAAACACTGGGATTTTGTGAAGAACAAATAAACTCAATGTTAAGAATAAAGTTACATAATCTATTTTAAATAAATAAAGTCCCTGGGTGCTTCAGGTGCCCATTACCATAGTATGTAAATCGTAAAACACATTTCATTGTTGGAATACAATGACCAAGTGAATTGGCTTTCCTTTAAATCAGAATTTATAAACATGTCCATATATTTATCATTATGCCAAGACCTGTTTGCAATTGCATAGCTTTTCTGTCAAACTTCCTTAGGGTAAGTCTCTTTATATATGGTCCATAATTCTTGTCATCGACCTTTTTCAACTTGATTAAAAACTAGATAAGTATAATTAGAAAAAGGGATAATAAGTTCTATAGAATTAAAATTCTTGCCACATGAACAAGACTGATGGAATTTGTTCTCTGCATTTAACCCATCGTATTGTATAGGAGTAGTGAATGCAGCTGGGGGAGCTGTTGAAAGTTCAGTCTTACTCAAGGAAACCTCAACATGCTTTCTGGAGGATCAAACCATCAATCTGATTTCTAGATGACTGCCCTACCTACTGAACTATGCCGCCACCACCGAGAAAACAAAAAGGGTTTTGTTTTGGTGGTGTCATATTGCATTGATTTGAAGCTACCCAATCAAATGAAGACACTGTCATTAGCTGTGTGTGGGTGTGGGTGTCTGTGTTTGCTTGTCTAATGGCCAGGGATTTTTTTTTGAGTAGTTATGGACATTTGGTAGAGTGGACCAGTGATTATTACCTTTTGTGTCTATTTGGCAGCACAACTCGAGAGGCAGGGAGGTTGTCCAGTAATCAGAAGATTGTTAGTTTGATCCCCGGTCCCTATAGAAAGCTTGTTAAGGTGTCCTTGAGAAAGACACCGAAGCCCTAAGTGCACCCCAGGTGCCAAATGATGGCTGCTCACTGCTCTTATACAGTAGGATGGGTTAAATGCAGAGTACAAATTCCTCCGGTCTGTGTCGTGTTGTAAATAACCAGTAAAATAAAGATGAAAATGAGCCCAGTGGCTAAATCCATCATATTTACAATTTAAATATTCGATTATATCCATTGTCTTATAAGGGAGAATATTATTATTATTATTATTATTATGGGGCGGCATGGCTCAGTGGGTAGAGCGGTCGCCTGGCAATCTGAAGGTTGCAGGTTCAATCCCCAGTCCTGCAGAGAAGCGTGTCGAGGTGCCCTTCAGCAAGACACTGTTCTCCTAACTGCTCTGCCCTGTGATAGACTGGCGACCTATACAGGGTGTACCCCGCCTCTCGCCCAATGAGAACGGAGATGGGCTCCAGTTCCCCTGCGACCCGATTTCGGATAAGCGGTTGACAATGGATGGATTATTATTATTATTATTATTGTTAGTCCATTTCTTACTGTGTGTGATTTTGTTACAGGTTGGCTCTGGAGACAGGCGGAGCAGCAACACCCCCGCCTCTCACCAGGAGGCCACACCCTCACCAAGTGACAGAGAGGTAGGAGTGTCAGACTATGAAAGATGCAAGTTTAACATGCTCGTGCTTATTCTGCAGGCTGTCTGCACAGGTGACGCATTCTACCCTAAATCCCAACTCTGGCTTACAGTAGTCATGAGAGGTCTTGCAATTATCCTTAAAGCTTAGTCTTCTGAATCCATTAGAGCTTTGGTTCCTTCTAACATCCCTTTAATTATTTATTTTGCTCCTTAAATGTTGTATTCCCTGCCAATTGTAAATCTGTAATAAATTTATGATTTTGGGGTCTTCAGTTTCAATAGAACGTGGTCACTGCAAGCTGATGAATGATCTCTCCTTCCTGAACTCTTAATCTGGAGAAAGGTTTACAAGCACACTGATTTTAGAGGTGGATTATGGAGGACGTTGCTACACTAGGTTACCATGCATTGCCATCTAGGATTTAGACTGCAGTTTGTTTGCTGTAGTAAACTGAAGATCCTTTATCCTTTAGCCCTATTTAGGATCAAAGAAGAATCCTGCATTTTCACACCAACACAGCCACCCGAAACCAAACTTCCATCAGAGGCAACAGAGAGGGTATTTTGATGTTGGAGAGCAGACCATATTTCAGCACATGTATGAATTATAGATGTAGCCTCATTTTCAGTGTTTTCCCCCAGAGTTATCACAGTGTCTCCCTCTTAGTGAACTCGGTTAATGAACACGGACAAGTTTCTAAAATACTTCCTTGGCTCATTAGAACGAGGTAGACTCAGAAGTCATCAATGCAGCCAAGGGTGGATGAACTGATGATCAGCACACGCACTTGGGTGCTTCGATTGATCTATTTATTCATTTATCCATTTACGACTTGTTAGCTTCTCTTTGACATAGGAAGATCCAAACAGTGAATTCGTGTCTGGGTAAAGTTCAACATTTACGCTTATATCCTTTTGGAAGTGCAGAGATTCTTTTAGAAGCCCAGCCACCTTATGAGGCTCGTTCATCAACATGACATCTATGATTTTTCACCTCACAGTCTCAAACCTTTTGACATCACTGACACTGTCTCTTTCAACATTAATACAATGTTATTACAAAGGCTGCAGAAAGCAAATCTGGCACATTTTTGCCAATGTTAGCACTTCATACCACAGACGGCGATGTCAAACGGCTACTCATTACATTGATGTTGATTGGGTTTCACATTTCCCCTTTCCTTCTTTTCTTTTCTCTGACACTCTGTTTCTCTCACTCTCTTTCTCCCTCACTCTTCTCTCTCTGTCTCTCTCTCACTCTATATACATATATGTCTGTCTTTTCTACTCCGAATTCACTTTTCTCTTGCTCTCTGGCCATTCTGTCTGGAGAAGTTGTTGGATAGTCTGGCCAGACAGTGGCCTTCAGCGCTATTTCACACTCATGGTGTTGTTTTTCTCATTGCTCTCTGTCTCCCTTCTCCTCTCCCTACCTCTCGTCCCGTTACTGCACTGACGGGGTCAGATGCTGGCCGGGATGATAGCAGAGCCCGCTTTTCTCTCTGAGTATACTATCTTTGCTCTGGACCATTCAAAACGACCAAAAACAGCCCAGGTAGCCAGTGTGGTGAGTTTGTCCTCACTCCCTGCCTCCTTCTATACTCCTCTCCCTCCTCCTTCTCCTCCTCTTGCCCTGTTCCTTCCTCGCATCACAGTGCCTTGGGAGACTAGGTAGAGGATTGTTACCCTTTTTAGATCCAATCAAGACTGCTTGCACCCTGCTCTCTTTTCCCATTTCCTTTGGACTTAGTAACACGAAGGCATCTCACTTGAATGCTAACATTGCACCTAATAGGAGTACCGGTTTGTATTGCGGGATAGAAGCTTGAGTGGCTTCCGCCATACTCTATTTTTATTACTCTCTCCTTACATTTCTCTTATCTTTCACAGATATGAATGATGTCCCCCTTGTCTTTAGACACCCTTAAGCTTTTAGCTGCTTGCCTTACAAACCCCCGACCTTCTCTATTTTATTGTGACTAGTGGCTTGTAATCCCTCTCCTTAAACGTCTTGTTTATTTAGAGACGTGACATTCTATTTGACAAGTTGTGGTCTCCAGGTCATAGACTTTTTAGTTTCTTTTAGCTATTCCAAGTAAACAAATGGGCCAAAACACCTTGGTTTATGCCCTTATCGAGCTCTTAGTGTTGCAGAACGTGTGCTCTCATGTGGAGGCAGAAAACATGGATTAGGCCTGATCAAAATTATTTAACTTGTCATGTGTCGAATATAAACATTCGATTTCCAAGCTAGCTCCGAGTGGACTTATTTTTATATGGCACTTTTCTAGACTAGTGACCGTTCAAATTGCTCTAAATGGTGATAATCTAGTAATTATAGAAATTTAACAGTGATTCTGCTTGGATAAATATGCGCCTCAGGTACTTGAAGGGAAAATGAGGCAGTTTTTATTTCCAAATAGCTCAATCTCTCATGCTCAATTTCCACATAGAAATTTTGGGTACTAGTCTTATGATGAATAATGATTGTGATTACTTAACCGAGCGTATTTGTACGAGCACAGTTGTTCAATGGTGAAGGTAATTCAAGGTTTTGGCAATTTATTCAATAGCAACTAAAACATATGAATTGAGTCAAACATTATTCGCAGATTATATTTGCATGCTGTGCCTAAGTTTGGTCTCCGTGTATTGATAATGTCATTACTGTTAACTGCTACCCGTACCAACATGCAGATAATATGGACAAATCCACAGTCTCCTCAAGGCCTTTGTTAGAGAATTCACTTCACATTTCCCTCTAATCACTAATTATATCAACTTTAAATTTCACTTTTATAAACGTAACAAATTGCTCTTCAATTAGGCTTTCGAACGGCTCAGTCATTCTAAGTACTTAATGTATCAAATTATTAAACTGTTTATTTCTCCTTTGCAGAAATGCTTGGGGCCGTAGTAGCTCAGTGGTAGAGCGCGCACTTCGGGAACTGATGAACCAGTTGTTGTGGGTTTTAACCCAAGCAGGGTGTTAGGAAGGGAATCCGGCCTTAATCTCCTGTACTCTATACAAGTCTATGTCCACCACCACAACGTGGGGCCTAATCATGACACGTGTAACGGATCTCTCACTCCTTTGCAGAAGTTCTGGAGAATTGCTGAGCAGCCAGAGATAACTACTGATGTCATTATCTTTACTTTCGAGTAATTAGCCACCTGCCTCTTTAAACTCAGTTGGTATTATGTTTCATCTAAACCGCATCATAACAACATCATTATCATCCCATTTTAGAATGGTTAGGGGGTCTTGACAAATTTGGGATCATTAAACCTTACTATCTGTGACCCTAATTAGGAAAAGAGACTTGGAAAATGAATGAATGAGTAAGTCTAATACTGATGTGCAACACATTCAACTATGTGTCTAGCTGTGTTTGTTAGTTTTGTGAACTGTTTACAGACAAAAGACAATGAAACAATTAGTGTTCAAATTGTATTGTCTGAGTGCAGTGTCTCAGTGTGGACATTGTATTTTGTATGTTCGCACATGGTATGTTAACCATGGTAGAGGCCACAGTAGCTCAGTGCTAGAGCGTGCTTTCCAGGAACTGACGAGCCAGATGCTGTGGGTTCAAACCCACCGCAGGGCATCAGGAAGAACAGCCGGCCTTAATCCCCTATGCTCTATCTAAGTCTGTGTCCACCTCAACAACATGGGGACTAATTTTGAGATTTAAAACGAACCTCTCTCACACTTGGTATGTTAATGTACAACCCTGTGAATCATGGGCTATTGCCTTTGACTGACAATTTTAAAATAAGGTAGCAGTCGGGACTAAGGATGAAATGATGGGAATATTCAGCACTGAATTTTTCATCCATTTCTACTTTTGTACTGGCACAGAGTCAATCAATACTGCAGTGATCCATGCTGCAAGTAAAGCAGGGATTTCTGTTCAAGATAATTTTATGGAGACATTAAGTATGGTTGTTGGGGACAGTGGTAGCCCCGGGGTAGAATGGGCACTGGGATAGGCACCAGCGGATCCACAACTCAACTTCGGATAAGCAGTTGACCATGACATGATGAGTATGGTTGCATGCAAGAGGTGGAATGGGGACGTTGTAGACATGCAGATACGCATCACATCTCTAGGCTACTGAAGGTATTGCTTGGATTTCAGTCCCTTATAGAGGATTCTTTAATCAATCAGTCATTTATTTAACTCACGACTGATCAGCTTATCAATAGAGCAACATGTGAGAATTTTATTTTTAACATAACAAAAGAAGTCATGGTGAAATATTGTACTTGGGGAAGCAATGTCTGTGCTCTGTGTTGGCTGTTTTAAAATCAGAGTTCTATTCCTAACCATTAACATATTCTACTGAGAGCCTGCATAGGGTATCAGGTGACCTTGATATGCTATTAGCCTTCTCCTGTTAGCTCTCTGGGCTGCTGAAAGCTTTGTCCTCTAGCTGATGTCATCTTCCAGTAAAATATTCTCGACTGCTTTATGAAATAATGCAGAAGACATAATCCGGGAAAAGGGAGGTAAAAATCGCCTCACTCTGACCCTGCTTCTAACAAATGAATTTAACCAACAACGCCGCCTGATGCACACACACACACACACACACACACACACACACACACACACACACAGACACACCTACTGTGACTTTGGTCTATAATGCAGCTTCGTATGGCATTGCCAAGCACCTTTTAGCTTAAATACTGGCTCTTCTATGTTTGACTGTTTGTTTGTCCTGATCTCATGGCTGTTCAGTAGAGTATAGTTTAACCCCTCCCCCTTTTATAATTTCAAGTACCATAAAGATGCCTTTCTCTGTGTACTTAATCCCTCTGTTTTTTTCCAAGTTGCATGAGGGAACCCATTGTCCCTGCATTGCTCCCAGCAATACTAATATTACTCCCTCCAGAGTAATCAGGGAGTGGCACGCTGGGTGTGGATCACTAACTGTCCCAGAGTGAGACCTCATAGAAAGATTTCTCATCTACTGTTGTGTTATTGTGTAGAATGCCTCCAAAGAAGTAACAAGGTCTCCCAGGGGTAGCATCAATGGAGATGGAAGTCCTTCTCCTCAGGCAAGTTTGTCACTGCTCCTGTATTCGCTTCAACAAACCCATCCCTTCAATTAACATTCTATTATAGCTTATGTCATGCTTATATTTAGAATAATTATGTTGACACGAAGCATTTAAACTCAAATTTTGAATAAAATTCTCAACAGAGGGATGAGACCTCAGCATCATTTGCCCAGAAATTACAATTGAGGGTTCCATCAATGGAGTCTCTAATCCGAGGTGGTGCCAGTCGGGCAGAAAATTTGTTTCGCTCCTCCTCCAAAGAGAGCTTGGTCCGCAGTCCATCCCGTGATTCCCTTACCCATTTGGGGGAGAGTGATCCCCCTGCCACCCCTGCATACGATCCTCCTTCAGATATTGAGAGTGAGGCCGAGGAAACGCTGGGAAATGTAGACTCCCTTTCAAGAGAACTGCTGCTGCATCGCCTCCACAGAGTGGAGAGGAGTCTGGGAAACTACAGAGGGAAGTACTCTGAGGTACACATGGAACAGTATCACTCTAAAACCTTACTTTCTCTTCTTCAGGGGTTAAGGGATTTAATTTGTAAAGTTATCATGCCTGTATCATCACTGATAAGTTCTCCTTTTCTCTTGCAACAAATGAATTTCATTGTCTTATTTTTCTTTGCATGCAGCTGGTTACAGCATACCGAACAGTACAACGGGATAAGGAGAAAACCCAGGTAAGATCCACAAGCTACACTTTTGCCTAGTGTGAGGTTTTGATGACGTTGATGGTTCACAAAGTATGGCTTCAGGGATTTTATCCTCAGCCATTGTTAAAACTTTATTGTCCTAAATTGATCAGTTATGTTTTTTGGTTTCCTTCTAGGTTATCCTCAGTCAGAGTCAAGATAAAGCCCTTCGTAGGATAGGGGAGCTGAGGGAAGTATGTCACCTGTTTCACCTTCCTTGTCTGTTTAGCTCAGTATCTCTAACCTGCATTTGAGTTTGACTGGCTATATAAACAATGTAATTATAGTGAAAGAATACTTTTTTTTAAAAATTAAATAAAAATTGCCTCAAGTGCACAATTCTTTCTGAGATTAATTGCAACCCAGAGGTTGTCAGCCAAACTAAGTAAATCTTTCCCCTGCATAGAAAAACATCCCCTTTGCCGTGAGATTCAGGGTAAAATGTTACCTAGCTAAATCCTTATCAAGAATATGAATAACAGAAAGTATGAACTTTTAACATATTCAACGGTCCCTAGGAGTTGCAAATGGACCACCAGGCCAAGAAACATCTACAGGATGAATTTGATGCTGCCTTGGAAGAAAAAGACCAGATGATAACTGTCCTCCAGACCCAAGTGAGTGTGGATAGAGTGGAAGAATTTTACCGTAATAAATATATGTTTAAGCCTGGTTATTGGAAAAAGTGTTTAACACATTTGATTTATGCAGCTGTTCTTATCAAGTAATACGATAAGCTCCGGAGGCACTCCGGTGGTGATATCAATTTATTACAATATTAATGGGTCAGTTAGTAATTCCATGACAGTATGACATGTTCCAGTTTATTATCAATAATAACAATAACAATAATAACAATAATAATATTCCCTTACGCAAGGGGAAATTTGGATTTCTCCTCGAGCGCCGACAAATGGCGCTCAAGGAGCAGTTAGGGGTTAGGTGTCTTGCTCAAGGATACCTCGACATGCTATGTGCAGGACCGGGAATCGATCTTGCAACCCTCCGATCGCCAGTTGACCACTCTACCCACTGAGCTATTCTGCAATGCATATAAAATGTATTGTTTTACTTGAAACAACATTGGGCCCTTTTCAGGAATGGGTGTCTAGATTCAGGGTTACCTAGGCTGTCTTTTCTATGATTCATGGTTGATAGCCAATATCTCACAAGTGTTTAAGAACAAATTTGTACATAAAGTCATTTAATGAATGTGGTCAATTGTTCCTGTGCAGCAATTTTCCTTCTCATAGTTGATAGTTGGTTTTTGTGAGTGAACTTTCGAGCTGAACTGTCACAATGTGTTAACAAAGTTGATTAACAAGCAGGAAATGTGGTTCTTCTTTCTGAGCTTCTCTGATTGGTTTGAAGGGTGAGGCTTAAGGTGAAACCTTAGAATGAAAAATCTCTGTAATGCTGCTGATCAATGAAACTTATTCACAGCAAGTCATCTGTTTTATGTCTTTTTATTTATGACAAAAAAAATCTATAAATGCTGGCGTGGTGGTATTCATGTATCCCCTGATCTGATAGTAAAAGTATGGCTCTTGGGTAACTTTAAAAAGTGTTCCTTTCAACCAGGTTGCTCTGATGAAGAAAAAATTCAGGAAGGTCTCTGGTGATGTAGCTCCACCTGATGGTGAAATGTTACAATCTGAAGATTCAGGGGTCTCAACCTCTGCACCACAGAGCCCCTCTAAGGAACTTGCAGAGACTGGAGTAACTGGGGGTGAGCTGTGAGCCTGTCCATTTATAATAATTACATGTAAATGGTACAAGTGCATGCATTTAATGGCCAAATATTCCATTTGGACAGCTTTTGTCTAATATTTTGTCCTCTCTTAAGGCGTGATATTAATTAGATGAAATTATCTTTACCTGCTGTATTTTATCATCTTAGCAGAAGAGGGCAGCAGCGACCCAGCCAAAGAGATGGAGGTGCTGCAGAAGAGAGTGAGGAGGCAGGAAAACCTGCTGCAGAAGTGCAAAGACCTGCTGCGAACACACAAGGAGCGGAGTGCCCAGCTGGGCAGTGAAAATGAGACCCTACAACAACAGCTGCAGGAGAGACTGCAAGAGCTGGAGAGGATGAAGGTACCTATGTTTACCCACCCCCCTACACTCGGTGCATTCTTCAGTAGTTTACCATATGGAAACCATTTCTTATCTAACTAAATCAGTCTGAGTTAGTAAAATCTTAGACCCCACACCACATCTCCCATAAGATAATGTCAAAAGTCTTAACGGCACCTTCTCTGAAGAAAACCAGCAAATCAAAGTTGACGTGATGATGGACTGCAATTTTGAAGAGGTTTGATTAAAATCGAGCTGTGAGAAGATACTGAACAGGGTGTTTAGGCTCATGAACGTTATGCTTTAAATCATCTGCCAGAGCCTTCATGGTCCACTGATAATGTGCATTATCTCATGGACACAGTGGAATGCTGTGGTTCTCGGAGTTGGAGCCTCCTCATATTCTGGCTAAGCGCCAGCAGCAGAGTTCATGTCAGATTGACATGACTAGATCTGTTATTTTGTTCAACTTCAACACGTTTTGCTTCCACGGTAATATAATGTATTTAGTTTGTTCATAACTACAACTGATGCGTCGCCGCATCTGAAATATTTCGTGATTAAAATGAAATCCTCTTGATAATAAACAATTTGTCTGTATGTAAGACTGGCATATTTTAATGTATGTTGGTTTTGAACCTGGGCATTATTCTGGGAATTGCATCAAGGAAGAGTAAAGGTTAACAAGCGTTTAGTCCTCCTAAGCAGCATGGAGGCATCCTGAAGCTGCGGGACAGGGCTCTGCTCATCCCCTGCCTCAGACAAACACCCCATAAAACAGGCCAGCTGTCTACAATTCCACCCTTTCACCCCAGAGATTTTTGAGTGGTCTGCTTCATAGGATCGTCCTTAAGTTACACTGTGCATCAGCATTACTCACATGTGAATGCTGTAGATGTATCCATTTGGTCATTGATATAGAATCTGTGAATAAGTTTTCCTTCTGTTAAAGTTTCATTATTGTACTCTGTTAACAAAAAGCATAGCTTTGAATGGACATTCTAGATTCATGACATACGTGGATCAAACCACTGGGTAATGGAGCTGGCTCTACATTTCCTCTTTTGTAACCGCTGGGTAAACAGCAGTGGCACAGAACCAAAGCTGCTGCAGGCTACTGCTTTTCAACTGGGTTGTAATTTGGGTCAGTATGTTGGTTAAGTTGGGTTTGTGCAGACTTTGTACATCACTGACTTATGGGTTACACCTCCTGAGTTTGTATGGCATGCATCTTATTTCAATGCTGTCTGTCTAGCTGTTAAAAATGCACACGGCTCACTTGAAGCAGCCATTGGCAGTACATAACAGTTTCCACAGTTCTGACGAATGCACCGTGGGATAAGTTAATCCTGAAATTTGAGCTAGTGTCCTGTGAAGTCAGCTATTTTCCTGCATGAATTGTTTATTGTATTTATTTTGCTTTCGTTCTCTCCAATATATGTTTTTAGGAGTTGCACACAACGGAGAAGACAAAGCTGATCACCCAGCTGCGAGATGCTAAGAACCTGATTGAACAACTTGAGCAGGACAAGGTGAGTAAAGAAACTCCATAAAGATTGGGTCACATCTTGATTCAATGCCTTGTTGAGCCTTTGGCCCATGAAATATAGACATGTTTTTGCTCTGCCATTAAGTAGCAGGGTCAGAAGCCATGAAATCCCAGGTTGTTACTCTTACACTCCGACCCCAGCTCTGTTGGATAGCAGCAACAACTTGCTAGAGATTTTTGAGGAATGTTAAGAGAACCCAAATATGTCCCAAACAATTGTAACCAGAGCCTGATTTAGTATGCAAGATTAAGAGACAGTTTGAATGGTTCTGAATTCATTCAGTCCCAGCAGCATAGGTGATGTTTTTCTGGCTGCTTGGCATTCAGGGGATGGTGATTGCAGAAACAAAACGTCAGATGCATGAAACTCTAGAGATGAAAGAGGAAGAGATTGCCCAGCTACGCTCCAGGATCCAGCAGGCGACTGTCCAGAAAGAAGAACTACAGGAGCAGAAGGAAAAGTCAGAGAAATCATGTGAGTGGGCCCAGTTTTCTATTTAATCTGTGAATTTAAATGGTGTTCATTGATGTACTGATAATGTGTTTTCTTTTGTAGTGTTTGAAGAACTAGAACGGGCTGTGGGTATAGCCCAAAAAGCAGAGGAAGCCAGGAAGCAGCTGCAGGTTCAGCTGGAAGAGCAGATGAAAGCGATGGAGAAGGCCAACGAGGATGAGAGGAAGAATTTGCAGAAGGAGCTCACACGAGTGAAACAGGAGGTTGTTGTTATAATGAAGGTCAAGATATGAATTTATTGTTTAAATTACCCTCCTACATTTAGCTTGGTTTCAGATGGGGTCTGTTCACAACTATTTAGGAAACTACTGAAGCTTTAGTAGCTCAGTTGGGGAGTGGGCATGTCAGGAAATGACAAGTTGGGCATCGCAGGTTTGATCCCACTGCAGGGTGTCTGTAAAGCCATCCGGCCATCACCCTTCCCATGATCTATCTACATGTGTCCATGCCTACACCATGGGGATTAATCATGAATTGTTAAAATGGAGAAAACTATGCACCAGCTGTAGTTTCTTAAATTAGACATACTATCCCTTAAACTGACATTAAGTATTTTTGCCAGCTAAAATCTGCCATAACTGTGACCTACAGCTATGAAAACCCTTGTAGAGTTCATGAAGCAATTTAAGTGGACTAGCTATCAATGATCATTTACTCTGGAAAGGGTGCTATTAGACACCTAAGATGCTCATTGACCCTCAATGGTATACTAATTTGAAAGAGCATCTTAAACCTATACCACTTCTGTGAGTTTGCTGCCATCTAAAGGTGAAAAGTCACCTGTTTAAGTGATTTGAGAATAAATCTGTTTTTCACATTACAAATTACTCATCAGCCCATTTATATGTTCAAAAAGCCTAAACTTGTACTGTTTTGTTTGATCTTTGATGTTATATTTGGATGTTTGTTTTGGATTTAAGTAGAAATAAAAACCAAGGGGTCAACAAGTAAAACAGTGGATCCCTTCAAGAAGCTTTAGACCAGTAGAATGCTGATATGGGTGGGAAATGAGCATTGGGGATCAATTCTAGTAGATAATATCCAATTTTAAAGGGGTGGTGGAAAAATGGTAGTAAAGACTAAATTTTAGTGAAGTAGTCGCATAATATCCATAGAACAAATCCATAAACAAAACAATAATCCAGTGAGATTAAGGGCAATGTCTTTGACAGTCAGGATACTAGTCAGGGCAGTGTTATGGCAGAAATTGGCTGGAATAAAAAGGACTCCCATCACCCCTGACTTGATGCTGAATTTACTTAAATTGGCCATTTGGCATCAACGTGTGACTTGGTGAGCAGACTCCGTCTACAAACTACCTCCTTCCATTTGCACATCCATTGCTTAACTCCATTATTTCCTCCCACTCATGAATAGGGTTGCACATTGGGATTTGGATTGAAAGCTATCTGAAGCTCTTCTCTGAGAATGTAATAGTAATTATTTCTAAAATTAAACCTTGGAGAACTATCATCTTCTTGAGTTGCTATAATTCCATTTGCTTTATGGCAAATCAAAATCCTTTCTGTCCCTTAACAGCCCCACATTCAGGCATGAAGCATGCATGATCCCTCCAAATAATGATACCAGTAAATAAAAAATTACTAGACAAAATATTTAGAGTGAAGTTTTGATTTTGTATGTTCTAGACAAGATTAAATTCCAGCTAAGATAAGGACTTCAAAGAAATTAGTATTTCAAGTTATTTCATGACTCCATCATGCAAATATGCTTAGTTTTATTATTTGTTTACTTTTTCATCAGCTTTGTTTTGCTTAATAATGTTCATGTTGCAGAAATCATCTGAAGAGACATTGGCTGATATGGAAAGATGTCACAACGAAGCATTGGCTGCTAAGGAACAGGAACTAGCTGACAGAATCAGCCAAGCTGTGGTAGGTTTTAATGTTGATTTTTTATTTATTTAAACATAACCAATTATAAAAAGATGGATAATAATAATTTTCAATCATCCCTAATTTATCACACACTGATGAATTTGAATTCAGGAGAAATGTAAAGGAGAGTTTTTGCAAGCAGCTAAGGAGCAAAAACAACAAGAAGCTCTGGCTCTTGAGGATGCAGAACTACAGAAGACTGCTCTGAAAACAGAAGCTGAGAACAGGGTTAAAGACGTACAATTAGAGCTGGAAGCTGCAAGAACTGTAAGTTTTTTTTATAACTGATTTTATTTGTCCTGGTAAACTATGAATCTTTATAAATCAGTAATCCATTATTATATATTTAGTTGCATTGTGATTTTGTAAAGTCATTATTCTGTAAAATCGTGATATTTAATGTAAGAACGCAAATGTATCTGATTACAGAGAATACTGGAGCTTGAGAGCTCTCGTGAGAATACCCAAGATGCATCAGTTCTGTCCCATGATTCTTCCTGTCAGTTGGAGGAACTAAAGGCTAAACATGAGGAACAAATATCCGCATTCCAGGAAGAGCACCGGGAGAAGCTGGAGAAGCCTAAAGACATCTTTGCCCAGAAGCACAGCACTACTTTTGAAGAACTTGAGACAAAACACAGAATGGAGATTGAGACCCTCTTGAAAAACAATGAGCTTCAGTTCCAAGCTCACATTGAAGACATGAACAAGAAAACTTTGGAAAAATTGGATGCTAAGCAGACGGAGCTCGAGGAACTTTCTTCTGAACTCTCCATGGTCTTGAAGAGTAAAAAGCTTCTGGAGGAGAAGCTGGCCGCAGTTGAAGATGCTGACAATTTAGGCAGACAGGAATTGGAGCAGAGGCTCCAAGAAGATGTGGAAAAGCACAATTTGGAAATAGTGAACATCAAGCAACAGCATGAACAGTCACTTGGAGGTATAGAGAAGACTCTGAGAGATGAATTGAATGCATTGAGGATTGTTATTAAAGAGAAAGAAAGAGAGCTTGGAAAACACACCATGAGGGAAAATAAACTTAAAGAAGAATCTGAGACTCATCTACTGGAACTAAATATCAAGGTTAAGGAACTGGAGGAGCTACAGCAGAGTTTTTCACAAGCCCAGTCTGAAAAGGAAAGCTTGGTGGAGTCCAATGAACAGTTAAGTGAGCTCAACAAAGATCTTGCTCATTGCAAGAAGGACTTTGAAAATTTGAAGCATCAACTGGAACTTACAGAAATGGATTGTAAGAAGAAAGAGGAGTCCCTTCAGCAAAGGTTTGTTGAGCTTAAAGAACTTGAACAACAGCTACAGCTGATCAAGAGCCATCTCTCTGAGCAAGAGAAATCACACGGGGAAGAACTAAACACAAAGCAGGAAGAAGAAAGACACCTGAAGAAACTATTGGATGATGAAAAGGCAGTCCACAAAAAAACCGAAAACACTAAAAAGGAAATGGAAGGAAAACTGAAAGCACTAGAAACAAAGATGGACAAGTTTAAACAAAAATCCAAGGAAATGCAGGAGAAATTCAAGAAAAAGCTACAGGAAAATGAAGAGTCATTGAAGAAAGAACTTGCAAAGAAGGAGACTGAACTCCAGCAAAAGGAGCAGCAAGTTCAAGAGAAAATTCTAGAGATGGCCCAAAAAAGTTCACAGGGTCTCAGCAGTGCAATGTCTGAATTGCAGGTCAACCACAAAGAAGAACTGGAGAAACTGCACCAAATCCATAAGCATGTTCTCAAGGAGATGGAACATTGTTGGCAGGAGAAGTTGAAACATCAGGAAGCTGACTTAACAGAGAAACATTCATGCATACTACAAGAGAAGTCCCAGGAAATTGAGGACATTTCTCATCAGCTCAGTAGTAGGAATGAAGAAACTGAGCGAGTACTAGATGAGCTAAAGGACTTGAAAGAGGAGATTGCAATTCGAGAGACCACCGTACAGAAGCTCCAAGCAGAGCTTAAAGAAGCAGCAGTTAAACTTGAGATTTTGTCTCAGGGTGAATTGTTACTCAAAGAGCAAATGGAGTCAGTGGAAAGAAACCTTAACCAGGCACTGAGTGAAAGAAACTCACTCCAAGATCAGCTGAGCACATCAGAAGAAGCCAGCAGAGAGAAGCTGAAGTCTTTGTCAGAAAATTTTGAGGAAATGGAGGGACAGCTTAAAGCCCTCAATGCCTCCAAATTGAAGGAAGGTGAAGATTTGCAGGCAAAACTCAAGGAGGGTGCTTTGCAGCTGGAAGCAAAAGAAACAGAATTTCAGAAGCAGCTAATTGTAATCAGTAGCCAAATGGAGCATTACTGTAAGGAGGTTCAGATTAAGGTAGCGTGTGGCACCAATGAACTGTGTGAGAGAGTTGAATGTAGGGTGAAAGAGCTGAGTGAAAGAGTTTTATCTAGTCAGAAAAGGATAGGACATCTTAAAAATGTTATACTCTCTAAAACAGACAGAATTTGCACTTTAGAGGAGCATCTGGTGCAGCAACAGGAGGAGAATAAGAATCTATGCAGTTCAATTGAGCAAATGTCTGCTCAGCTTAAAGCTCACATGGAGCATACTGAAGCCTTAACAAGTGAAAGGAACAGTCTTCAAAGAGATATTGACACTGATTCTCAATCCATCTCTGAGAAAGTCCTAAGAATCGAACAGCTGAGTCAAGAAAACAAAACTATCTCAGAACATCTTCAAACGAATATTTTACATATCAATAACCTGGAAAGCATCGTCAATGACTTGAAAACCCAGTTAGCAGGAAAAGTAGAGGAGAGGGAGAAAGCCATAACTATGTTGAACCAGCAGTATGAGGAGGAGAAACAAAAGGTTGTTGCTCAAATGGAGGAGATGAATGGGAGACTGGAGCAAGAGAGAAAGTCTGCAGTGGAGCAGGCTGACATACTCAGGAAAAGTCTGTCTGAGTTTGAGAATGAGGCAGAGTCTAAGTTCACTCATAACCAAAATACCGTCATCTCTCTGCAAACCAGGCTTGAAGACATGGAGCGAGAAATCTTGGAAAAGAACGAAACTTTGCATAGGTTGACAGCCAGTATCGACAATCAGTCAATCAGCAAGTCTGAGATGGACCAGGCACTGAGTGAGAAAGAGCAGAAAGTCAGTGCGCTTACCTTAATGCTCGAGAGCTGCAATGATCGAATAGGTGAGCTTCAGAATAGGTTGGCTTCAAAGACAATGGAGTATGAACAACTCGCAGCTGACCTAAAACAGCAGCACGCCATCAGGGAGGATGAGAAGAGAGAGTTCAGTTTGCAGCTGCTGCAGACGCAAGAGCAGTTTGCTCAGAATTATAATGTAGTTCACGAGACAGAGGAAAAACTAGACTCCCTGGAGAAAGAGAACCAAACATGTAAACTAGAGCTTGAAAGTCGGAGGGAGGAATTTGAAAAAATGAAAATAGAAATTCTAAAGAGCAAGGAGGAGAGCCTGAAGGCGACGGAGGAGAGGCTGTCAACAGAAAGTGCCAGGAAAGTATCAGAATTTAAGAAGAAAGCAGAGCAGAGACTTGTTCAAATTAAAAAACAACTTATGTCACAGATTGAGGAGAAAGATCAGATCATCAAAGATCTTCAGAATAGCTTCGATGAAATCAAGAATAGCGAAGCATCCAATAAGCATCACATAGAGACCCTTGAAGAGAAAGGAAGAGTACTTGAGGAGGCTGCTGCTAAGCTCAAAGATGAGCAGGAAAAACATCTCCAACAGATTCAGACCAACGAGAAGCTCAAGAAAGAAAAGTGTTTAGATGAATTGAAAAACATGTATGAAGAAAATCTATCTTCAGTCCAGAAAGATGAAAGCCAGCCGTCCAAAGCGGATGGAGCACTCTCAATGTTAGAGGAAGTCAGAGCAAGGCTAAAAGAAGCAGAAGAGCAGAATGACAACCTCTCTGCTGAAATTAGTTGTTTGAAAGAACAACTCCTTGAGAAGGACATGCAGCTTGATCAACAACAGGGAATGATTTCGTGCTCGGAGAAACAAGATCAGATTCCCCTTGAAGTGGAGAATGAGGTAAATGTGGAACAGAGCAGTGTAGAGAAAACCAAGAGCATGCTGGAAAAAGCGCAGGAGAAAAGTTCTGCTTCACAGGAAGAAGAGGGCAGTGAATCTCCAGAGTCCTTGAGGAAGGAATTGGCAGAGGTCAAGAATGAAAAGCAGAGGCTCCAGAAAGACTTCACACATTTACAGAAAGATATCAGGTTGTTGAGAAAAGAGCATGAGCAGGACCTAGAATATACAAGGAAAGAGCTGGCGGAGGCAAATGAGACAAAGCTCAAGTAAGTGGATAATTGGAAGGGATAAAAATGAGTGTGATAAAGTAATACTCTTACTGTCATTGATAATTATTCTTTTTAGGTAATTTAAGCTAATGCTTATGTTGTATTGATGTATTTTTCTCTATCTGTGCCCACAGACTCGAGATTGAAGATATTCAAATGAAGAACAAGTCTGAACTGAAGCAGCTAATGAGAGAGTTCAACACACAAATGGCTCTGAAAGAAAACGAGATTGACGCATCAGTGAAAGAGACCATTGGTGAGGAAGGAAAAAACATGATTTCAAATATTGAGTCAAACTGAACATCATTATGCGGTCAATTACTTACAGAAATAATTCATGAAATGGATATTTTCCTTTTGCTATAGTAAAAGCCTAGAAGCGGTTAAAACCAGTGGTGCTGGCGGTAAAGCTCCGTGCGTTAGTTCCCAAGGTTATGGAATCGAAACTTGTCGGTGTAATCTTAGGGGTGGCTTAGCTCAATGGGTAGAGGATTCGTCTGGCAATCGGAAGGTTGCAGGTTCGATCCTCGGTCCTGCAGAAAGAAAGTCAAGGTGTCCTTGAGCAAGACACTGAACCCCTAATGACTCCCCAGGTGCCATATGGTGGGAACCCACTGCTCCTATACAATAAAATGGGTCAAATGTAGAGAATTGCAAATTTCCCCTTGTGGGTCTAATAAGGGAACAATTAATATCATTATCATTATTATCATTATAATAAATACAGAACATAATATAGAATTGTTTTATTTGCCACAGGACCAAGGCCAGGGGAGTTTGTTTTTATCATTCAACCCATCTATTGTGCAAGAGAAGTTAGCACAGCCACCACATGGCAATTGGAGAGCAGTTAGGGGTTCAGTGTCTTGCTCAAGGACACCTTTCTGCAGGGGGGTCAAACTATTAGTCAACGATTGCTAGATAACTGCTTTACCCCCTGAGCTATGCCGTTCCTAAAGCTGTCATGTGCACCTGACCACACCATTTAGTGCTTTGACAAAACGGCAAATGACGGTAAATGATTGACTTCTCAAATAGGGTGCAACAAATAGATGGACACTGAATGAAAGGAAACATGGTTGATATTTCCATCTTAACAATGGGTGTAGCAAAGAAAGGGGATTGCTTAATGATGAAACATTGCTGATTGATCCTTTTTTTCAGGACGATGTGAACGGGCGGTTTGGAAAATAAATCTGAAGCATCAGTGTAAATTCTGGCTCCTCTCTATTCTTTTGTCACAGCAAAGGCCCAGAGTGTGGAAACTGAGCTTATCAGTTGCCATCGGGAGGAAGTCAGTCAGTTGCAGAAGGCGATTGCTCAGAAGGAGGATGACTTGCATAGAACTGTTCAGAAATATGAGCAAGTTTTACAGGTACTATGCCAGATTTGGTATCAATCCCAAAATCTGTAAACTGTTTTTACAATGCAATGTGTCGATGCTGGGTTAGAATTGTCATTAGATCACATCTGATCTAGAGCTGATGTTTGTCAGCTTAACGAATATGAAGCCCACGTTACATTTTTGGTATATACTTTACAAATTATCTACATTTTGAACCTGGCCAAATGAGTACAGTTGGACAAGTCAGCAAGTGTAACTTAAAGCTGTCTCGCTTCCTTAGCAGACCCTTAACATAGATTCAAGTATTGAAGTCTTAAATATAGCAATGGCCAATTTAACTGAAATAGTTGAGCTGTGATGCTGACATGAGGGATGGGAAATGACTCCACCATTGTTCTCCTCTTCAGAGCCGAGAAGAGGAGATGGGGGACAGAGTGTGGCAAGTTCAGAAAGAACTAGAAGAGCTACAAAAACGAAGCCATGATAACTCTGCGGTAATTTTTCTTTTTTCTTAATCCATAAACTCTCAGGGCCTTGTGTATAACAGTGTATACATAAACTTTTGCGTATACAATTGCCCATGCACATGATTTGTACATATTAAACTTGGTGTGGGAATGTGCCCACTGTCACGCAAACTAACCAGTGCATATGCAGCTACACTTAAACTTTCATGACCAACAATTTCTTGAAGTCATTAGCACTGTGCGGCTCAGAGCTGGCTACATTTTCCACTATTGCAACATTTTCCCACCCTCCATTCCCTTTATGTTGGATATTCCAACTGACATGCCACCAAATAATAATTTTTGGGGGACCTTTACCTCATCGACCAGTGCATCTGTTTCCCAGTGTGAAATTGCATTTTTTATGTTTAGATTCAGATGTTGCTGTTTTGTTCAAGAGACTTTCCTGAGAAACAGGGGCTATTCATCTGCATTTGAGAATTCGGAAAGAGTCTTTCAATATCCGTTTAATGAGTTATAGGGTGAAAAAAAGAGGCTTGTGCCCATGCACTCAATATCAAGTTGCTTCAGAATCTATAAATGGAGGGAATCATCAAGTATTTGGGATATACAGTGTTTTATACATGTATGCAGTATTCTTGTATTGCGAGTATATAACATTTTAGTATACAGTTTTATACAGGAGACTTCTGGAGCAGCAACTCTTTACTCGAGGAGGTGTTGTTAATGTTAGACGTACTGGAGGAATCATCTTTTGAATCTAAGCACATATAGAAATGTTTACTTGTGGCTCTCTCAGTGGTAAAGGTTATACACCGCCCTGGAGGCTTGGATGACATTTAGATTGTGATTCAAGTCTTATGCCTTTTGACTTGGCTCAGCTACATAAGAGTGAAACTGCAGTCCTGTCGATTCTCTTCACAGAGTTATTTTTCCAATTGTAGAAATCTGATGGAAGCATTACTAGCTTGGAAAGCCATACAAGTCCGAGGTCTTCATTTTCTTTTTCTCTGCATCTTCAGGTCCTTTTTGATACTTTGCTATTTGAAGTTTTGAACAAATTTAACTGACTTAAAAGTTAACAGTTATTTGCTGCTTTGTCATGTTTCATAAGTGAAAGATTCTGTTTGAGAGCTCAGGGACCGCTTGCCTATATACCTCACTCTGATCAGAATCTCCATCCAGTGATGTGGCTGCTCTCCAAAGCATGCCGGATGCTATGAAGTTCACTCGAATCAGTCAGGAATGTTCTTCCTGGAAAATAAAGATCGTGAGGCAGCAGTCAGCCTCGATCCCTGTTCCCAATTATCATCAGAAGAGATGAACCTAGTCTTTAGGTTCACACTAAAAGAAGACTCTTAAGACATATGCTTACAGGGAAAAATGGGTAGGCAAAATCCCACAGGGGAGAGGCTGCACCAAGGTGTTGTGTTGCTGTGACACCCCTGCAAAGACTCTTCTGCCTTTAAAATCACAAGTCCAAAGGACACATAGACAAAGAAATGAGCTGTTCTTTTTTTCTCCCCTTTGCTGCATTTTTTCTGAGTGATGTAATAACTTTATGGGGGATTCAGGGGTATATGGGTTTGTGCTCACAAAAGCCTTTCCCCATGCGGGGCCTCACAAACCATTCCTCATGTTGACACTGGGTCACACTGTCTAACCATTCAATATCCACTGTGAAAGAGAGGGTGGATTAACCCCACCCCCTCCTCCTTAAACGTTTGAAAGTACAGGTTAGAAGGTCTGACTTGACAGTGTCAATTTACTATTCTGTTATTTTACGAATTTTTGTTTGTTTCTTGTAATCCAAGATAATTTTTTACTAAATAACCAATATAAATGATAAAACTTTGATTTGAAAAAAACCATTATCCATTATTTGGGTGGCACATTGCCCAGTACTGTTGCCTCATGGAAAGAACGTCCTGGGTTCGAATCCCATTCCAGGTCCCTTTCTGTGTGGGGTTGACATGTTTGGCCTGTTTCTGCTTGGGTTTCCTCTGGGTTCTCTGGTTTCCTCCCACCATAAAAAAGACATGTAAGTTAGGGTTAATACTCCTGCTTGTGCCCCTGACCAAGGCAACAGGAAAAAGAACTGGAGTTGGCCCCTGGGCACTGCAGCTGCTCACTGCTCCTATACAATAGCAAGGGTCAAATGCAGAAAGCATATTTCATTGAATGTATCTGCAATGACAAATGATTAAAGAGTAACCCACGTTACTTTAGAGCTGAGCCCTGGCTTACAAAAGCTTATTCAAAATATCACAAATGCGAACAAAGTGGTTGTTGAAAAATGCCTCACTGTGGTTGAAAGATATGTTGCTGATCAATTAGCGGATACATCGCTGATTAGAGCCTTTCTTAAGTCACTAACAGGTGGAAGTTAGTGCCAGTTATGGCCGGTTAAAATGATATAAAATTGCTGAAACTACATACTTTCAATCAAACAAATAGCTTTGTCGAAAGCTCCTATGGCTGTTGGGTCTAAAATGTCTAACTGGTTTCTATTTGGTTTTTTGCTTTTTCAGATGACTGTTGAAGAAGTGCAGGTAAGTTAGTTGGTTACAAATATTATATTTGCACTGTTTGTTAGGTCTAGTTGCATAGGGGACTGGGTCAGGAGATAGAGTGGGTTGTCTGGTAATCAAAAGCATGTTGAAGTGTCCTTGAGCAAGACACTGACTGAACCCCAAACTGCGCCCCAGTCACTTCAGCTGCCCACTGCTCTTATACAATACATTGGGTTAAATGCAGAGGACAGATTTCCGTGTAAGAATACAATGACCAAATTATCAAAAAACGGCTTTTGTTTTATAGGGTCATCTAGTCTCCTCATCTATCACCACTTCAAAGGACATTTTTTCTGCAAAACAATTATGCATCACAAGTAGCCCCACCATCTGCAATAACCCACATTTGTTTCTCATGCACCATTGGTTTTTAGCCATTACTTTCACCCTCCCCATTTTCCAGCCCTCACTGTATATGTGCTGTCCTGCCCATCTCTTTTCACCACAGGCTCAACTTGCCGAAAAGACAACTCTGCTGAGCGAGGCAAGGCTGAAGGAGCAGGAGTTTGTTGACCGAGTAAGTGTCAGGCTGCTCTGTGTGCTCTGCTCAAGAACAAGTGGACAGTGTTCCATCTAGCAAATCCCTTCCTCTCCATTCCCAGGATTCTAATGCCCCTGAGCTATTAGTGCTACTGCTCTCCTACTGAATCAACTTAATTAACACTGCACATCTGTTTACATTTGCCTTAACCTTATGAACACTTATAGCATCCCCCCTTCCACAGTTTTTCTCATACGCACTGTCATTCTCACCAACATTCTCCATGAATGACCAGCAAGA
Organism: Regalecus glesne; assembly: GCA_900302585.1. Classification (NCBI taxonomy): domain Eukaryota; kingdom Metazoa; phylum Chordata; class Actinopteri; order Lampriformes; family Regalecidae; genus Regalecus; species Regalecus glesne. The sequence goes on along the minus strand of OMLC01103077.1, from coordinate 52,159 downwards.
TTCAACATTTATCCCACGAAACAATTACCTTAATGCATAGAATAAAACCACTGGAGTGAAATACCCCCCCACACACACACACACAGGAATCAATGTTTACATGCGTTTCTCCACGGCAGATCCACTCGCTTGAGGACAAGATAAGGTTTTTCCAGAAAACCTCTGTTGTAACTCATCTCGGGAGCCCGTTCAAAGGTAAAGTAAACACCAAGAAAGATTTACAATAGTCACACAAATTCTGCCAATTTCATGTCACAGCATAAAAACATACTTTGTCTGATGTGTAATGCTTTAAGTAAATTACATCCACGTTAGCTTGCATGAATGCAATACTTTATACTGATCTTCATCGATATATACGTGGGATAGCGTACTTTGTCTATTGTCATTGGAGACAGTGATGTGTGAGATGAGGGACTTCATACTAGATGGATTATTGGTTTCTCATTTTTGTACATGAAAATTTTTGATACATATATCTCTATACAGCCCTGCTACTTTAGGGGCAGGATGGTTCAATAGGCAGGGCGGTTGTCTAGTAATGGGAGGATTGATGGTTCGATCCCTGGCTGTTGCAGAAAGTGTGTTGAGGTGTCCTTGAGCAAGACACTAAACCTTAACTGCTCCTATACAATAGGATGGGTTAAATGCAGATAACAAATTTCATTGTATGTATGCAAATTGGGAAATGAATAAAGCTTCTTATTTGTAAGAATTGGGAGATTGGTGCCCTAACATAATATCATCCGTGTCCCTGTTCTACAGCACGTACGTCCCTAGTCATGGACCAAAAGTGGATGATGGAGGGTTGGTGACAGGAGAGTTAGCTAAATTCTATCCTCTTCATAGACCTTCCCTGCTGGTGTAATAAAGAGAATCTGCTGTCGGGAGGGGGTTGGGGTTGAAAAGTCTTCCACAGATTTAATGGGTTTTGCAGATTGTGGTCGTGCATTTCCCAAAGAAGAAAAAAAGTAACACAGCACTCATCCATGATCTCTGAATCTTCACCGGTCTTTTCAAATGACTTGGATCTGACACAACTCTATTACTCCCCTATGTCCTTCCTTCATCTCAGCCATTACTAAGATGAAAGTGCCCTCCAGAGAAAATGAGTCCTCATGCAGGCTTTTGACCAACTCCTCCTTGGCTAAATTCCCTACCTACCATCTGAGCTGAGGCTCCAGGCAGAGCAGCCACTGAGGAAACTGGGTTATCGGCTCCCTCCTGATCAGGGTTGTGGGCTCAGTTGGAGCAACTGGAGGTCAGGAGAGACAAAGGCTAGAGTATTTATTGGTGGCCCTGTTTCTGCACACCTACTGATAAAGCCTTGCTTGAGCTCCCTGGTATCCTCTAACTATGCTGTCTCAATTGGCAAACCCTTGGACATTTCAGTGTTATCTAAATTGCTATTCCAGAGAGACGGAGGGGAAAGGGCTGTTTTTAGTAGTCCGTCTTGCCTTTTTAATATTACATAGTAAATGGGATTAGTTGAGTGGTAATATTGCTATTTTGATTATTGCTTCCGCTATACAAGTCATGCATAATTTCTCATTTATAGCTGTTATTTGGGCATGAGGGTCCAGTACAGCTGGGGGCTATGTGTTAAAGTGCTTGTTAAGCAGTATTACAGTGCTCATGTCGAGCCTTGGCATTCTTAGCTGGCACTTAATTTGAACCCATGCCTGTACTGAAAGTTTTTCCGGCTTTGGTTGCTAATACAAACACGATGCCGTTTATCAAAACAATCATCCAGCTAAACCATGGTCCAAATGTTGAATGAATGTCTAGAAAGATCCCATTATGAATCAAAATAAACATTTTCTAGACCTGCATTCTTAATGTAAAGGCTTTTTTGGAAAGGTACTACTCGCATTAGAAGGCATTTTATCAAACACATTATTGTATAAAGAAACTGAACCATATTCTTTGTTGAGCAGCCATTATTGTCATCTACTGAATAATGTGAAATCACTGTTGAACAATAGTTCAAGAATGTATGATCATGTGATTGGGAGTGCTTCTTGAGTGACTTAGTGTTGTTATTTTGTTCTAAGATCCAGGATACAACGGTGCAGATGCTCTCTCAGAACCAACTGAGTTTGAGTACCTGAGGAGGGTGCTGTTTGAGTACATGATGGGGCGGGAGACAAAGGTATGCTTGGCTTTTTTCTTTTTTGCATAATCATATTACTCATAGTGAAACTACTAATGATGGCAATGAGAGGTGATATGACGGATCAGAATCGGTTTATTTCCCATGTAGAATTTCACAAGCATGGCATTTGAGTCTGGCTTCATGAAAGTCGTAGTCACTCCATGAAACCGGAGTCAAATTCCAAGCCACAAAAACATTCATGATGACCTAAACTGAGAGAGCATGCAGGATGAGCAAGGACTTTGAACTGTGTTTCTTTCACATGAACCCATTCTGGCTCTATCCTCGTTACCCATTTAGGAAGCAATATGAAATCTCATGTCCATCTTTAGGTGTTCTGTCCCTAATTAACCATGCTGTGGACACAGCCCTAAAGTCAGGAGGATTTCCCCTACTTCTCAGTAAACAGTTAGTCTTTATGACATCATAGCAGACCTCCCTGTGTACAAGCAAGTCCTCAAGGCAGCCTCCTATCACATACATCTCACATGACACCGACTTGCCATTTTAAGACTTACTGGCCTTGTTTAGCATAAGTTGGTTGGGGTCCCTAAACAGCAGCCCTGTTTCTGATTATCCCTGTATTTATGGGGGAAAGCATGCACTCTTGGCAGATGGGCCTGGATTTGATTATGGAGATAATAAGGGGTTTTTGTCTCGTTGGGTTTTAATTGTTGAGCAACAAGCTTGATTTGATTTAGGGATGGTGTCAGGGGCAGGGGTTCACACAGCATCTGTCTTTTGTGGGTGACCATTTTTGAAAACCTTTACAAGACATAGCATTGTGAAAACATACATGGGAATGAAGACTAAAAATGCCCTGTGTCAAAACAAAGGCCAAAGAGAGGAAGTTCCACTTTGAAAATTAAGTAAAAGGTTTCTTTTGTACCCTGTTTTCAATGTAAGTAGCCTATATCCTTTTATCTTTTATTTCTCCATTCACAGACGATGGCCAAAGTTATAACTTCCATGCTCAAGTTCCCACCAGACCAAACACAAAAGGTTCTGGACAAAGAGGACTCAAAAGCAATTGTAAGTATGTTTCTCTACCAAGGAGACTTTCATGAACTTACCTAATAAAGTCCTCCGCTGTCCTCCAGGTACTATTTCTCTTGAAATGATGCATGAGAATTTTCTACAGATACCTTTATAGAAAAGAATTTAAAAAAAGAAGGGCTCAGTACTCGTATAAAGCTGCCATGTAAGGAGTATTCACAGCAGCCATGCAGTGTCAAAGAAACAACAAAATATTTTACTGCTTCATTCATGGGGGGGTCACACAAACTGTTTGAATGTTCAGCATATCAAAGAGCATGAAAATCACAAAATCTCACTTGCATCTTTAAAACAATAAGCCAAAATACTTCCCTGAGACTTTTAAGTACTTTTATCTCTCTCTGTTTTCCACAGCCATGGTTACGATGAGTATTTTAATGGGTCGGGTACTTCGGGAGGGAATTATTCTGCTGCTGAAGGGAAAGACTGCTATGGACATGATGGAGCCCTTCTCCTGTTTTCATTTTCTCAGCATATAATTTGTGTGCATGTGTGCACTTATTTGTGTGTCTGTGTGAATGAGTTCACATGCTATGTGTGTGTATGTGTTATCTGTCACTTAAAGTATGAGGGAATTAAAACAAAAAAGATATCTTCCATGAATCTAGTTTTTTCTTTAAGATGATTGTTAATTTATATATATTTTTGTTTTTAGTTGAGGTTAAATGGGTTCCTTTTCCTTTAGATTTTATGAAGAATGGCTTGTGCAATAAATCATACCACATGTTGATGCTGATGGTCAAGTCAATTGATAGTTTAGTGTTTTGTGCCGTCTGCATCACTTCCTCTGTAAAACTGTAAATGACCCGTTAACTGTGGGCACCACCTTTTAAGATATTGGCTTCTAGGACCTTGTTTGTTTGTATCACAGCTTTTCTATACTTTATATTATGTGGGCACTGACAAATAGAAACCCCCAAAACACTGTAAATTGTACTATGTTCATTTGTCAATTAAAACTGTACCATAGGGCGCAATATAGCTGTTGCTATACATTTTCAAACAGACTAATTAAATCTTATTTACACTAAACTTTTTATGTCTGATTTTTTTTGAGCAGTGACATTAATGGGTTATGCCTTTATGATCACCTATGAGCTATAGCTAAGACATTACAGTCATGTCATCATCAACCGCTTATCCAAAGTTGAGTCGTGGATCTGCTGGAGCCTATCCCAGCGCTCATTGGAAGGAAAGTGGAGAAACATCCTGGACAGGTTGCCAGTCAATCCCAGAGAGAGATTATGGCCAGACCTCTGGCTCATTAGTTCCCGAAGCGTGTCTTCTACCCCTGAACTACCGTCACTTCAGGATGCAAATATTGGATGAAGTTTTTTCTATACTTTCGCATTGGCTGCAGCTAATGCTAGGTATGTGCTTTTTTTTCACAGGCCATGACCTTGACTGAAGTTAAACTGAATAACGGACACCTTTTTGTAGACAATGTCAAGAAGAATCTTTACCCATTTGTCGCTGTACATACAATTAAATTTATTCTCTGCATTTAACTCATCCTATTGAATAGGAGCAGTGAGCCGCTGTAGCACTCGGGAACTCACTTCAATTATTTTTCCAATTGCCTTGGTCAGAGGCACAAGCAGGAGTATTAGCCTTAACATGCTTTTCTTTTTGATGGTGGGAAGAAGCTGGAGTACCCAGAGGAAACCCTTAGACATGGGAAGAACATGCAAATGCCAAACGGAAAAACATGAGATGGGATTTTAACCCAGGCCTGGACCTTCTTGCTTTGACCAAATCACAAAAGTAAGGAGAAGAGCTTTATTAATTTGTCATTGCCATTTTGTCATCAACAGCTTATCTGAAATTGGATCATGGATCTGATGGGGCCTATGCCTTCACTTATTGTGCAAAAGGTAGAGAAACACCCTTAACAGGTTGCCAGTCCATCCCAGAGCAGGCATGGGAGATAAGGGCTGGATGCCCTTCCTGATGGCCTGTGGTGGGTTCAAACACACAGCCTCTGGCTCATTAGTTCCAAAAGCACGGATTCTACCCCTAAGCTACTGCGGATTCCTCATCATACATACAGAAAACAAAATGTTTTCTCTGCATTTAACCCATCCTATTGTATTGGAGCAGCTGCAGCGCCCAGGAACCAACTCGACTTATGTTTCTTATTGCCTTACGAGCATAGGCAGAAGTATCAACCTTTACATGGATCATATATTTTTGCATGTTTGAACCCATTTGCTACAAATTGATTATACTTCACATAACTGTCAAGTCCTGCTTTCAAAATGAGGACATCACACTGGTAACAACCGATTATTTGCATTAGACCACCTATGCCAAGAGCAAGGTAGCCTCTAATTTGACACTCATTCTCTGTCAAACAAGGAGGTGAGACCAGTACTGCCAGCCAATCAGAGTTCCAATTCATGAATAATACTTTAAAGTATAATTCAAGTTTTGGCTTGCGGCATAAAATATCAGATGTGTTTCATTAACATTTGTCAAAATAGGAAAACATTCATCCATCATCAACCACTTATCTGAAATCGGGTCAGTCATGCTGGAGCCTATCCCTGCTCTCTTTGGATAAAAGGCAGGAAAACAATCTGAACAAGTTGCCATTCTGTCCCTGGGCTTGAGCAGTTAAGTGTGTTGGCGTCTTGCTCAAGGAAACTGACATACTTTCTGCAGGGGCCAGGGATTGAACCACCCATCTTCCGATTACTAGATGACCCTCCTACCTCCTGAGCTATATCACCCTAGCAATAATCATGTTCATCCAAAATATCCATTACTACTATAACTTTTGGCTACTTCCGTTAGTAATGTCCACACCAGATCATCCATCTCCATCTCTTGTTCTCTACATCTTCCTCTGCCACACTAATCACCTATATGTCCTTCCTCATCATATCCATAAACCTCTTTATTGGGATTCCTCTTAAGATGCTAAATATGGTGCTGCCATGTTCAGTCAATATATCTCAGCACATCTCCAAACCATATAAGTCTTGCTTCTCTTGCTTTGTCCCCAAATCATTCAACCTGAGCTGACCCTCTAACTACATGTCCCCAATTCTGTGCTTTTTTGTCACTCCTAATGAAAATCTTAGCATCTTAAACTCTGTCACTCTCCTCCACCTCCTGTCTTTTTGTCAGTGCTACTGTCTCAAAACCACTCGCCATAGCTGGTCTCACTACCATCTTGCTAACCTCCACCTCCATTCTTCTATCACAAATCACCCCTGACACTCTTCTCCACACATTCCACCCTGCCTGTACTCTCTTCCAGACTCCCTGATGATCATCCTAAATATAAGCAATGATGATTGCAATGATGATCCCATTGAGTGTGAACTGGCTAAATAGATTGACTAGTAGGTTATTCACAAATACAGTGAATAAATGAGCCATAAAGGCAAGCATGCCAATGACCCATGGCAAACTGACGTGCAATACTGTAAAAACACACTTGTTGAGAAGTGGCGCAAGACCATTCAGTACATCAAAACTTTGCTTTAAGAACCAATGTATCCTAAATTCAATCATTTTCATGTCATGCCTTGTGTTATTTGTCTTCGGCGACGGGTATGGGCAAAAGTCCATGAATACTAGCATGTCATCCAGCGTTTTACCTGTGCTCTCATCCACAGAAGTAGTGGCTGTGTCCAGGAAGGGCATCGAACGTAAAAGTTCTCCAACTCATCATACAGATTGACAAGAGCCATATCTCGACAACGTCATGTTGGTTGAGGCCTGAGTTAATGACAGCCATTGGTGCTGTGCCCTCGCAGGGTACCAGGGGACACTGTAAGAGCCACCGGGGTCACTTCTGAGAAACGGAAAACAAGCAGGAGTGAATAACAAGATAAGTTGATACCTTTTCAAGAAGTGGGATTCGTCTAAATTCAAGTGAAAACACCCCTTTTAAAGTTATCTTCAGGTACTCAAAGTTATATTCTTCTTCGGCTAACATTCCCCACAACATGTATCTTTGAATTTAACTCGTAAACCAACCTTTTTATTCTTCCAGTGTCAACGACACGACAAACCAAATGGCACAGAGCTGACAACGTCTTTTCACCTCTAACCCAGGCAAGTTTCAAGTCACTTCGAGATGTTTATTACACCATGCAGAGATGGATGGAAAACAGTGGCTGCCTGGAAGTGAGTAAAATAAAAAGAAATATAAGAATTGAACTAAAGTTACGGCCTGCTTTGGAAAATAAGACGTGTGGGAGGCGGGAGTGAGGATGGGAAGACCTAAGCGCGCGCATAGCAGTGAGCGGACGTGACGGTAGAGGGCAGCAGTTCCCGCCCAGCCGCCGGCTGAAATGTGACGCGCCTTAGACGATCCTCATCTCACCGTGACCGCTTTACCGCCGGGGAAGAAGAAAAAGGGAGAGAGAGAGAGAGAGAGAGAGAGAGAGAGAGAGAGATAGAGAGAGAGAGAGAGAGAGTTACAGACAGAATGGAGAGGAGCTGACGCGACCATTATTTACCGCACCGTTAACTTCCATCCTCAACAGCCTCCACCAGATGCATGTACTGCTTTCCTACGTTGTGTGCTAAAAGACCCAAGTTTGTAGTTTTCTCACCGATTGACTACTGACGCATTGAGAAACTTTTTCCTCCACCTTTTGAATACCCTCTCTCTTTCACACACAGCTATGCTCAAAGTGATGTGCAAAGGGATGGGTCCTCTTCTAAGACGGAGAACCGGAGTGCAACATGTTTTTTACTACGTGTGTCTTTCCATTTCTGTGGCTTATTCCTACAACATTGACCTGGAACATCCTCTGGTGTTCCGTGGACCTAACTCTAGTTTTTTCGGCTACTCTGTTCTGGAGCATTATCATGACAACACACGATGGTGAGTTCCATTTTGTCATTTTTCTTCTGTACTGTTAACTGTCGTCACACCATGTTTCACAACTGCCATGATAGAGTTGTTACTAACATCCTGGATGTCGCCCTGCTAATAAGTGAGCATTAAGAGAGACACTGAACAGATGTGTGAATCATTTTTCCTGCTGGGGATAGTTAGGGGACGTGTGATGATGCCGATTTTACATTACAGGATGTTGGACATATGACATCTGCTCTGTCCCCCCCCATTTCTTTAATTTCTACAGGATATTAGTGGGGGCACCGAGGGCCAATTCCACCTACAGCAGCTCTGCTCACTCTCCAGGAGCGCTGTTTAAATGTCGAGTCCACAGCAACCCGGACCGCCGCTGCACAGAGATAGACCTGGGCCGAGGTCAGCCTCATATTATGAAACTAGATAGGAGAACCACTCACAAACACCGTAATGAATTAACCTATCTGTGTCCTGTTAACTGTAGGCAATCAATTAACAACCAGACAATGGCATCATACCCTCCTGAGCATCCACCAACTCCTACAGCCACAGTCACCTCACCCACACCTACACGCACATGTGCTCACACAGAGAGAGACCTGTGCACAGACTTAAGTATAGACACATGTGCAGACCTACGTGCAGAAATCCCGTCGTGTTCCTTGGTTTACCCTGAGCATCTGTTTTGTTTTAGCAGAATAATACAGCCTTATACTGGTCTTAACATTGTGACAGTTGTTCTTGTATTATGGGACCTGTTCTGCAGCATAGATGCAAACAGAAGAGCTTGTGTGTGCTGCTCCATAGATATTTTGATACGTGTGATTAATGCTTCAGCTAATATTTTCCGAGAGCCTGGGCCAGAAAAGTGGGGTTCGGTTGTCAAACTCTCTCTCCCCTGGCTTTGTTCTTGAGGTCACCATAGAGTGGGGGTATGCAGAGCTTCAATACTATCAATCTGTCACTAGCAAAACATAGTACATTATCAAACCCTGCATCAGGGGCAGACGTGAAGCCCTGCTGCTTGAGCTGTACTCAGTGAACCATGCGGGTCAGAGGAGCGGAAGCTCGGTGAGCCCAGGAGAACCTCAAACACATTATCCATACAAACAGCAGGGCTTAAGACTGTTATGCTGTCATGCCGTAATACTGAGTCCCTTGTCTTATTACGTGGTGACAGAGATTGAATATTGATGGACGCAAGTTGGTCAAGGAGTAAGGTCATGCCTGAGGAAGATGTGACTGATATAAACGTTCTCAGATAAAATAGCTTTTGGGAGTGATTTAGTGTGTAGAACTCACTCCCTCATTCTAGTTTAGCTATTTTTGGCTTGCACTTTAATATTATCTGGGTGTGCACATCCTTGGTGGCTCCTCTCAACTTGGTCAAGACTTTTCTGGTTAAGTTTTTCTGTCTTAGATACTTCACCATATTTTAGATCTTTGAGAGAGGTCCATTTTACATGTCATGATTAGTCCCCACGTTGTGGGGGTGGGCACGGATTTAGATGCAGCTAGGCGAATTAAGGGCCAGTTGTCCTGCCTGACACCCCGTGGTGGGTTTGAACCCACAACATCTAGCTCGTCAGTTGCCGAAGCATGAGCTCTACTACTGAGGTACTGCTTGCCCCTATATTTCAGGTCTTGATCAGATTTGAAATGGTCTTGAAGTCACTGATTTTAACAGCTGTAAAAGACAAGATATATGAACAGTATATACAGTATCAACAGAAATAAAAGAAAAAATGCAATGAAACTTACAAACAGTATTAGTTAGATATGCATCTTTTGTTTCAATAAGTTTGCACTATACATGTGGAGGGGTGAGATTAGCAACTGCCTTTCAGGAGTCCTCATTAGTTGTCAATTCAGATCCCAAGTGGGATAAAGGCTAAATCTTGGCTTAATGGCAAGCTGCTGCGTCAACATAGATTTGACTATGCCTCTGTGAATGCAATAATGGTAGGATTGTGGGGTTGGAGCTCTTATCTGATGTAAGGTGTCCCGCGGTATTGAACATCATGGAGCTGTACAGTTATCCTCAGATTCGCCAGCGGGCTGTGAAATTCTGGAGATGGTCACAGCAATTTGCCGGGTGTTTTCATCAACTGACTGTGCTCTGTGTCAAACTGTCAATAGAGTAAACGCTGCTTATACGTCCAGTCGAGATGAAGAATAACACCTCTGACACAAAAAGCTGACACTGGCTGACGTGACCCACTCCAAGGCATCTTCTGACCTGATGACTCAATGTCTGAAAACTTACCCCCATGGTTCCCATCTGTTTGTGCCTTGCAAGGAAACAAGCCCAGACAGTCGTGTGGGAAGACATGCAAGGGAGACAAGAACGACGAGTGGATGGGGGTCAGCCTCGCGCGACAGGACAAAGCCAACGGCAAAATATTGGTGAGTTCACCAACAAAGTGCCGACATTGCTGTGAGAAACTGCTTAATGTAAACCATAAGCTCTCGTAAAAACAAGAGGGGATCATACCGCCATCATTGTTACAAATGTCTTGCCATGAACCACACTGTTAAACCACAGCTGCTCCCCGCATCAGAAACCTTCCTCCAGTAAAGAGTTCACCCTCCGATCCTCTGTACTCCAGCAGAGTTGTGTTGCATGCTTGCTGTTTTAGGAATTACTCTTTTTTTCTTATTGCATTCCTATCTGCTGCAACAGTAAACAAGGCCCAACTGAAAATAATGAGTATGGATCATCTGCATGGGTGGAAGAGGGGCGTCAGGGGGCAAGTTACTCTCGTGCACGGAGTGGAGAGATTGGAAAACTGTGTTGTTACATAATGCATAATACGGTCAAGCTATTCACCCCCTATGTCAGAGATGTTAGCGGAAAAGGGTTTGTCAAAAGCTGTGGTTTGTCTCAGAGAACGTGGAGAATGATTTTGAGAAGTCAGCAGGCTAACTGGTGGCACTAATCCTTGACATGCTCGGGCTAGTGTTTGCACAGATATCATGGGACGGCTGGCTGAGTTTGTTCAAGCTTCAGCCTCTCTGTGGTGGTCCAAACCGAGGGCAGTCTTTCATTAAAAATTAACCCCCGCCTCCCGCCTCCGGGTATCAAAGGTCTTCCCTCTGGCCTGTGGGGCTGCATCCTTGCGGGACAGTCTGTGGAGGGGGTTGTGCTGCTAGCAGGCTGCTGTGGTTTTTTCTGCAGGATTGAGCTGAAAATGCTCCTCACAGGTGTGATTATGCCAAAGTAGGCGTTATTGATCGAGTTCCTTTTGGATTTGGAGGACTGATGAGACATTCCTCTGTCTAACGGAGTCCAGATAACGCTTCTTGGCCAGCCGTGGCTGTTTTAGTTTGTATAAGTGGAATTCAGTGGCATGACTTCCAAGCTGTTACCTTTGGCTTTGCTTTTCAGTCAGATTTTTAGAGATGTCTCTGTGCTATCAGTCCTGGATAGCAGCAGTATCAACCTGCAGAACAGGCGAACCTTTAGCTCACTGTGTTCAGCTTCCCTGCGGGATGAAGTTAAATAAAAGTTTGCGGTTTTCCTCCGCCAAGTGTTAGCAGGACTCTCCAGAGACTGCTGATGCGGGTTTCTGCCTCATCTGAATAGACTCACGTCTCTGCGAGCCGGTGAAGCGGCTGCTTGGCAGATGTGAGGCCACAGTGATGTCGGCCATGATTTCAGCATGGAGCCTCATTCATAACCAATTAGCTCTCGGACCAAACAGCAACATGACAACAGCACAGCTCCCCTGTCGGAGAAATAAGCCTACAGTTGCCTAACAATGCTGCTTTCACAGTGCTTATCTCCACCAAGCTTCTGCTCTGAGTTTATAGGAGCTGATGGAGTTTTATGTCACAACAGAAAGATGTTGGAGCTATAAATGCGATTGCAAGGGAGTTTTGGGATCTAGTTCTGCTGGTGTCCTCCACCAAGTTATCCTGTTTTTAACATATTTTCAAAATTCCGCATCTTGCTTCCATTCAATCATCTGATGCCCTCTCTCCATGTGCCCACAGTGTGCAGAACTTATGTGTTCTCATCCTGTATGTTGGCCATGTGTGGGATGTAAGTGCTTGTACAGTGCTAGGGTAAATGAGCTGACTGTTGCCCCATGCAAAAGCATCCAGAACCGTCCCCCTAAGGAACAGGAACCTGACCTATGACATTGGGATGCTAAATTATTACCACATTTAAACATTTCCATGGTGGAGTTTATGCAAAGTTTAAAATCGGCTCTTTCAATTCCTGTTTGCTTGCTGATTTATGGGATTGGCTGTTCTGCAAAACACGGCACTTTATTGCTTGGGTTTTTACTTGGTTAATTTTTGAGGTGAGAAGAACTGCTTTTGGATTGACAAATTCATTCCTCAGTACATAAATATAATGCATAATGCCTGATTCTGCTCACTTTCTGTCCTGTCATTCCTGCACTGACATTCCACTTAACTGTTGTACTTGTGTGCTCTAATGTCCATGTATACTCAGTTTGAGCCCTGATGTGTCCCACATAGCTTTTGAATGGGATCTACCTCAATGAACTTCACACACTCCTGGCTCATCACACCGAGAGCTGTTTTGAGATCGGAGCGATTCGGAAGTTGAACATAATCATGAAGATGTTATATTATTTTGCTACTACTACTATCTTTGGCTACTCTTGTTAGGGGTCCCAACTACAAATCATCCATCTCCATCTCTTCCTGTCCTCTTCATCTTCCTCTGTCACAGCAGCCACCTGCATGTCCTCCCTCACCACATCATAAACCTCCTCTTTGGTCTTCTCTTCTCTCTTGCCTGGCAGCTCCATATTCAGCATCCTTCTCCCAGTATACCAGCATCTCTCCTCCACACATGTCCAAACCACCTCAGTCTTGCCTCTCTTGAATTGTCTCCAAACCATCCAACCTGAGTAGTTCCTCTAATATACTGGCTCTTAATCTTGTCCTTCTTCATCACTCCCAATACAAATCGTAGCATCTCCAACTCCACCTCCTGTCTTTTCTCAGTCCTACTGTCTCCAAACCATACAATATAGCTGGTGTCACTATGTTTTCTCACTGTGTCAAGATTTTACTCTCCTCATGTTGTGTGTTGAAATGATAGCTGGGAAGCACTGGTATAAAGCAGGGGCTGAGATATTCACAACATGGACCCTAGCTGTTATGGTCAGAACTGGATATACTTTAATTCCCCTTGCATTCACACTTATTTGACACCAAGACAGACTGACTATCTGTGTTTGAGCTCCAACTATCTGCATGTTGGGGTAAATGCTTAAGATGTTTGACGTGTCTCTATGAGGAACCAACTCTTTATTATTTTCTCTCATCACTCCTACAGGCATGTGCACACCGCTGGAAAAACGTGTACTACGATTCCGAGCTTATCCTCCCCCATGGGTACTGCTACATCATTCCTACCAATCTTCAAGGGAGGACGCGACTGCTTATCCCTTGTTATGAAGGTATAGCACGGATACTGCAATTCACGAGAGATGCTCAGAAAAACACGGGGTAACCCTGTGTTGACACTTAGGACGATTTGCACAGCAAACATAACAGCGTAGCCTTGAAGCGTAGTCAACGCCCATTTGTTACCCATGTTAGTAGATCAGACTGTTTACACCAGCAGCAATTTTCCACACCATATGCTCCAGGGAAGTATAGTTTCAGTGTCTACTCTTCTCTCTGCATACGTTTATGACCTTCACAAAAGCATTGGAGAAATGCACTTTATAAGCTAATATACTCCATATCTTAGATCCATATAGGCTTCATGCTGTTCCATCTAGCAGTCTATGTTTGTCTTCTTGTGGTTATCATCGGCTTATTAGCTTTATGAGCATCAATGTAAAATTATCAGGAAATGCCAAGATGAGAATAAATGTCCAGTCCTAGAAAGTCTCCCTTTTCCAATGAAAACAGTTTTTCCTCCAAATTATCTCAATGAAATTAGATGTTTAGTTATTTGAGGTCATTAGACAGAGACCCAGATGCTCAACATCTGGCATGAACAACAAGCTTCTCCATTCCTGCATAAAATCCATCCTTTGGCTGTTATACACGCTGTGTAAATTCAGCATAAGAGTGCATGTTGATCCAAGCCTTGTACCTCCCATCTGCAGCTAGGGTGTGGATTGAATGTGTCATGGCACATGATCTCTACCATCCTACCATAAGTTATGGAGCCCTTTCCCTACTCTTGGCCCTCTGGCATCAAAGACAAGTAGCCGGAGAGCATTGAAGTGTATTCTTGTCCTCACTTTCAAATATACACAAGTACCTTGGCAAGAACTAGCCTCTGGGAATTTGAAGGACACCCAGTTAGTTTCACCAAGGATTGAGTATCCAACACGTTTTGCCATTCGACAACTGGGAGAGAGGGAGCTCGTATTGCCTCCTTGCTTCTCCGAAGAGGAAAACATTTACATCATCAGGGTATAGTTGTGATGAAAGCCAAGGTGATGACACGGGCTTTGTTTTGCATCAAAGGTAAGCTAAACTGCTGAATTTACTGCCTTCATAAACCACCATATTTCAAACGCCGTGTCCATTCAGTTTATTTTGGTGAGCTTACAAGTTCCCTGTAGCTGTGGTGGCCAACTTCCTCCCTGCAGTGCAATAAAAACCAAATTCAACAGAATAATAAGACTGTGTACCGTAATTAGCTGAATAATGCAAGCGTGGCCTTCATGGTTTTTTTATGCATGATTTGTGAATTATGTCGTTTTTGAGTGCGTTTTGTCAGATATGGTATTTTTTCCCTGATGATGCTCCAAGGTCAGGACTTCACTTCCTTCCATTCCTCAGTTTACCTGCAGTATTTGAGGGGGATCAGCCAGGCCTTGGACGAGGCAACGTGCACAGTGTATTTTAAATGGTTCCAAACTCAATATTTTTGGTAACATGAGTTGTAGCATTTCTCCCCTTGAAGAATTAGTTTTTGTTGAATGCGGCATCACGACCTTTTTCTTAAAAGTCTATTTCTGCCCCCAGAATCCTCTTGGATGGAGCTCCTACTTTGACTAGCTCCATATGGAATGCAGGAAGAACTCCAGTATATGCTGGCTCAGGGTTACTGAAATAATTTGTGGTTTGTTTTTTCTTACAGACTATAAGGCGAAGTATGGGGAAGAGCATGGCTCATGCCAAGCGGGGATAGCGGGCGTTTTTACAGAGGTCAGTAGGAGTGTATGTTCATCTCATAAATCTCTGTGATAAACCCCCCTTTCTCACCTTCCCAACTGATACCGGCAGGTTGCCTGCTGTTTGTGCAGAGTCTGTTTTGTTGTTTGGATGCTCAAAATGAGCTTCATCCAGGGATCAGCCGGTCTGCTGTTTGCCAGACCTAGCTATTAAATTAGTTCTTTACATACTTTGCTAACAGTGGATAGCCTGGTCTCAAGGAATCTAATTGACACACAGTGGGTTTAATAGAGGGTTTTGCTTTGACTTGCTTATTTACTAGGTTCACAGATGGAGTAGAAGAAACAGGGCTGCCTCTCAGAGCACTGAAGCACATTTACCATCCTTTTGACGGTGGCAGAGTGCTGCCATTTTCAGAACATTTTTGCTTCTCATGACAGATGACCTTCCAACACAATGTTTAAGAGGTTATGCTAACTTTGTATTTCAGCTTTTAATGTTCAAAACTTCACCTGAATTTTGGAGATGTTGGAAGTTCACCAAGGTCAAAATCTAGGGCATGCACAGAGGCATTTATCAAAGGGCTCCAGTTTTTCCATAGATAAATAGGAAAGGGCTGCAGTTATCTCACTCGACCCCTCTGGACCGGTTCCACCCGAGATGTTAAAGGAAGTCTAAATTTCCTTCCCTCTATAGATATCGACCACAAATCTCGAGTGTCTGATCAACACGGTGCCCTGCTTTGTCCCCCGCACTTAGATATTGACCCACATCTCAAAATGTTATTCTATTTAAATGACATTTAAATCAAATTGTTTTTATATATTTCTGTGCATCACAATGAATTACACAATACCCTTATTGTAACTGTGTAAAGAAGTTTTAATGGGAAAGGCAGATATTACATATTTATATGCCTGAGTGAAACATGACATGAAGAATGAGCATGAGGAAACCATATTTGAAAAATGCGTCCTTGACGGGTCTAGGACATCTTGCTTTCTAAATAGCAGGGAGACGTTTTTCCTGTTGCCTGAGGGTGACGTGCATGATGGGGAGTCCAGTTATGTTTAAAGTTGGTGAGAAAATATGACACAAATATCTTGAGACATATATATTTTGCATTCTGGCTTTATACTGAAGTAAATGTTAGCACAATGGGCAGAACTTAGTTTTTCGATTGTTTATATTTTTTTAAGAAGACCTCTCAGTTAATTTTCATCCAGCTGATATTTCATCATTCATACTTGTCACATAAAGGTCAGCTCATAAATATTAATGAGGACTAGACCACACCCACTGCTCTTGAGATAGTTGAATAGTTATGGACAAGGCATTGCAAAAAAACTCAATATTAGGCATTTATGAATAAAAAGTTGTTTTTAAATCTGTCATTATGGCATTATTTAAGTTAAATCTACAGGAGTGATTTCAGTCCAACATTAAATAAAGACTCAGAAGTAGGGAACTGACAAGCCTGATGTTGCGGGTTCGAACCCACTGTGGGGCGTCAGGAAGGGCATCCGGCCTTAAGCTCAATCCAAGCCCATGTCCACCTCCTCAACATTGAAACCAATCATGACATGTAAAACTGGAGCTCTTATTAAATACGGAACTATTCTGTGAGTTAACACAGTGCTGGGACTCTTATCCCACCTTCCAGTGGAGACAGTGACGATGGAGAGATCCTCACTGTTCCACTTTATTCCTACGCTTTTACAAGCATCCAAACATAACCTCATCAGAGGATTTCTTCCCAGAAAGGGCTGAGATGTATTATCGTTTCACTGGAGACACACACACACAAGACTAAGTACTTTAACTGCACTGACTAAGCATACCCACCAACAAGCTCAACTACAAGCAGTGAACACAGAAAAGCAGCAATGCCAGCGGAGGAGGGTTGTTTTCTCCCCACACAATTAGATGATTAAAAATGGCCACTTCACATGATTTACATCCAAACCAGATTGTCTGACGTATTCGAGGATAGTGTCGGCAAGTGGTTTTGAAGCTTTTGCCAAGGACTTACATGAACGCTTAGCATAGTCTGCAGGCTTCAGGCAGTGTTTGGATTGAGGATTTGGACTGAACACCTAACAACACTGCAGCGGTGGTACTCTGGTAATACAGTTATCTATCTCTGCAGAGTAGCGGCACTTCCATGAGCAGCGGAAATAGATCACACATTCTGTTAGCTTTGTTTGAGAGTTCCGCACATTTAGAAAGAACATGAAAATGATCCCAGACAGTTTTGTAGTTAAAGCCAGAGGACCTATGGGACACGTGAGAGGGCATTTACCATGGGCATATGAAATAGTCAACCCCTACATCTGAACTCACTGATAGTCATTGTTATGGAAAAGCCTTTTTTGGCTTCTTGAAGAAACGTGATTCGGTTTGATCAAACGAAAAGTCAGGCCAGCGAGATGAGAGAAGCCTGGGTGCGTCTTCTCCTCATCTCCAAGTTAGGGGGTTTCAAAAGGAGACAGCGAAGAGTTGGAAATTTTGTCAAACCGTCGTCCCAGTGTGAACTGCTGTTAATGAGCCCTGTGCCTCACAGATGTGTGTCACCACAACAGAGAGCTAGCTCAGGAAGCCCCACATCATCTCGCTGACTTGGCTTGTTTGTTTCAAGGAGCCTCGAAGAACACCCACCAGTCAGCTACTGTGATAACATAATGAGATTAACCGCACAACATGGCCCCTAATCTCATCAGATGAAGCTGGCTGTTATAAATGACTGATTTGATGAGAAGTGCTAACAGATTTGAAGATTTTTTTTTTCATACATGTCTGGTTGATCCGATGCTCACTATGAAGCAGTGCATGTCTATTCTGCTCCCCAGGTCCCTGGTTGTCATACGATGGCGTCTTTCATCCATGCCCAACAAGGAAGCTGTGAACAACACATTTTACTGCTATGTGACTGCCGTTAGGTTTGCAAATTCCTCAGAACATCAAAGGATGCCTCTCCATCTGGCACCGAGTCTGGTGGTGTGGTTAAGGGTCGATAGTACATCGCAGTCTGCGGCCATTGGTTAACCAGAACTTCACCCAGTGTCATTTTTTTCCTGCCTCTCTCTTCCTGCTTTTCCTCCTCAACAGCTTCTGGAAGGGCAGAAAAAATAATAATTGTGAAACTGAATGAAGCTCTCTCTTTTTCCAGGAACTGGTGGTGATGGGAGCGCCGGGGTCGTACTACTGGACAGGGACTATCAAGGTGTACAACCTGACTTCCATGTCCTTCTACAGCCCAAACAAAGAAGAGATGGACTCTCAGAGATACAGCTATATTGGTAAGAACCACTGGTCAACAGCAACCACTTCAGTCTTACTTTTGTTCAAATAAGAAGATTTCCAAAAACTGAATCTGTTCATCTGGATGCAAAGATTCATTGTAATGATAAATATAAGGAAATAAAACTTTGCATCCAGATGAGCTGATTCAATTTTTTCTTGATTCCCTTACTTGGATTATCGAGCATGCATCAAGACAAGAGGAAGAAAAATAAGAAAGACGCTTCAAATTCTCATGGTAGATTAGAATGAAATTTGTCTTTTGCATTTAACCCATCCTATTATTTAGGAGCAGTGAGCAGCTGCAGCAGCCAGGGGAGAAACTCCTGTTCTTTTTCCTACTGCCTTGTTCAGGGGCACAGGCAGGACTATTAACCCTAACATGCATGTCTTTTTGATGGTGGGAGGAAACCGGAGTACCTAGAGGAAACCATCCTGACAGAGGGAGAACATGCAAACTCCATAAAGAGAGGAACTGGGACAGCCTGAGGTTCGAACCAAGGACCTTCTTACTGTGAGGCAACAGTGCTAACAGCAGGGTCACCTTACTGCATATAAGACCTCTGACTATTGATGTCTGTGTCTCCAGGCTATGCTGTGGCCGCTGGACATTTCTCCTCTCCCAATGCCATCGACATTGTAGCAGGGGCTCCTCAGCACATGGGTCGAGGAAAGGTAGGAATTTATTAACTTCTGTGTTTGTTCCTACATTTGGAGTCAACATTTGTATATTGACAACATTTATCTCTTTCCCTCTTCTTCACAGATTTACATTTTCAAAGTTGATGGTGCATCTTTGGTGAAGAGTTTTCAAGCCTCAGGGAAAATGGTAAAAATGAAGATGTTGCCTTCGGCCATTCACAGACATCTATAGATATTGTCGGACGTCATGTTTTGCATAGGAACCGATGCTTATTAATCATCTTTTATCAGTGAAAGGACATGTGTTGGCTAGTCTGTGTCTGGTATCATAACGCATAGACTGGGGATGCATGGCAAGCGTTGGTTCCTTAATTGCTTTGTCAAAAGAACTACACTGTTTATGTCTATCATAAGTGTTTAGAGAGCAGTTAGAGGAAGAAGAAGGAGCCTGACCAGAACCCAGTGCTGGGGGGGGGTTTGTCAGCTAATGTCTTCAGTTCAGAGTAAATAAAAGAAGATAAGGGCAGATCTAGAATTCAAGATGTGCACATAGTCTTTAAATATCAGTACGGACTGGGGAAAGATTACAAATGCTGTCCGATTGTGGATCAGATAAACCTGCGGGTGGGGAACGGTCTGTCATGCAGGGGTTGGGGGAAAGTGGACCTCTGTGGCAACATGATCTGACCCGATGTTCTGCTGCTCGGCTTGGTTCCAGATGGGCTCTTACTTTGGCTCCTCATTGTGTGCAGTTGATCTGAACCAGGATGGCCTGTCCGACCTGCTGGTGGGGGCACCCATGCACAGCCAGCACCGCGATGAGGGCCAGGTGTACGTGTACCTCAGCAAAGGCAATGTGAGTGGGCTTTGCATCAGCAGGCAACATGATATCCTAACTTACAAGTGTGTCATGCTCTGAATCGTGTTAAGTCTTCAAAGAGCGGCAGAGGCCTCGTTCCACTCTCTTTGTGGCCAATTACAGAGGTGTCTGCCTGTTTCATACAATAAATATGCATGCCCCCTGTATACGCTGTTGATTGGTCCAATAAGCTGATGTTTAGTTTGATTCTGACTGCAGATGTTTTCAAAGCATCAGGATTAAGTAGTGGGGTATTGTTTCTCTTAGTCTGGAGATTCATTTCCCCTGCTAGGCTCAGGGCCTGTGTTTGAACATTTCGTACATGTGAGCAGTCGTTACTGTAATGACTATTGTAAAAGCATGGCCGTTCAAGTGTCTGGATAGCAGCCAGACAACATCTAGGACGGCTCGATAGCTTAAACCATGGTCCTCTAGCTATGTTCTGTTTGTTTGGACTGAGAGAAGTAGGAGTGATTCCACTCCAGCTGCTCCTGAGTCGGTCTCTGTTTTTTTGGTTGGCCAGTATATTAATCAGTTTCTTGCCTGGCTGTGTTTTCAGGGGTTAATGGAGGAGGCGGGGGTCCTGAATGGAGAAAATGCTTACAACGCTCACTTCGGAGAATGCATTGCTTCCATCGGAGACCTCGACGACGACGGCTACCAAGGTCATTGTGGAGCTAACCACATGTTAAATGTCGATTGGACGTTTTAGCTAAATGACAGAAAGAAGGGGTTACTCAACTCACTTTGAGTATTCTCAATCATTATGGAGAAAGAAATGGAAGGATTCATTTTGAGGCTTGTGGGAATACTTGTGGTTCCAGAGGCAGGGGAATGAACTACTTTCTCCTGACCATTATCTCTTGGCAACATATACATCTTCTTTTTTTTGCTGTGATTTGAAGGTCATGA
Organism: Regalecus glesne; assembly: GCA_900302585.1. Lineage (NCBI taxonomy): Eukaryota > Metazoa > Chordata > Actinopteri > Lampriformes > Regalecidae > Regalecus > Regalecus glesne. The sequence continues at coordinate 31,273 of OMLC01103077.1, read as the reverse complement.
CAATAGTTGTGGGGGTGGCGTAGCTCAAGGGATTGGGCGGTCATATAGTAGTCAACAGATTGATGGTTCGATCCCCGATTCCTTCATTTAGCATGTCAAAGTATCCTTGAGTAAGATATTGAGCCCCTAATTCCTTGGGACAATAGATGAAAAGAGATGTGGTTAAATCTGGTGTATTTAAATTCTAAATATTTGTTGACACTGTCCCTTTAAAGGTATTACTATTATTGTTGTTGTTGTTGTTATGATGATGATTATATGATAATTTTAGTATTACTATGTTATAATAATATCAATTGTAGTATTAATAACTAATATTGATATTAGCATTACTATGGTCAGGGGCTGTGGTAGCTCAGTGGTAGAGTGCATGCTTCAGTAGCTTACAAGCCAGAGGCAGTGGGTTCAAACACACCGCAAGATGAAAACAGACCTCTCTCTCTCTCTCTCTCTCTCTCTCTCTCTATCTATATATCTCTCTCTTTCATTAATATTGCTATGTCAGATGACAAATTCCTTCCCTCTATCACTGTGCAGAGAAGCCATACAGGTTTTTTGCTCAACCACTTTTAATATCCAAAGCTCCTGAAAACATCACCTATATGGGCGTGTATGTCTGTATGTGCACGCATATGTCACGTTATAAGGGAATCTTTTTTATGTCGATGGATGTGTGTATGTGCATATGAATGTTTTTGCATGCATGTTATCCAGATGCAGACACATACAGAGACATGTGTGTTTCGCTAGAAATCACTGGCACTGGCTCTAAGGGCTTTGGCGTATGGCTAACGTTCAAGGCTGGGAGCTGGTGCCTGGTTTCATCTTTGTCTAAGATGCACTCTGAGGTCTGCAGCCTGGCACAGTATATTTGGAGGCAAGTCAGTGAGGAAATATATAAGTCATCATGCATGGCAAGAGATCCAGAGTTTTCTCCTTCTCTCAGACTTATCCATCATTACCAAGCAGCAGATGTAATATAATTCATAAAGGCTACTGTTGAGAGGATGACATAATACATGCTTATATTCTGCTCAGAGAAAGTTACCTTCCATAGTGTTTTGATTGTACTTAATGGAAAGAGGACTATGAGCGTGCATTCGGGACTCTTCGCTACACGGTAAGGAAGTGCCTTTGGTCTTCCAAAAGGAAAATGCATAAAAGGGCCTTTTCTCCTCAACGGGATCAGGAGACTTTGTTTTGGCCCTCTTGTCAGTATTTTACAGCCTTGTTTGCAGTCTCTCAGAGGTCTCACCATGTTTTATGGCCACTGACAACATTTGGGCATCTATTAAAAGACATAATGTAACAAGTTCCCAGGACCGATCCGGGTTACAAAGTAAACACTGGATTAATGAAAAGTTTACTACACATGCAGTACACTCATCTAGACAATGTTCTTGCCATTTCTTTGCAGTCTCTTTGTGAAAAGCTTACATTAGTTGATTTTATTGATCTTATTCTCTCCAGATGTGGCAATAGGTGCTCCTAAAGAGGATGACTATGGAGGAGCTGTGTACATATACCACGGGGATGCTGAAGGAATCATCAACAAATACTCGATGGTAAGGACATGTTCAAGTGCCATCCACAATACACAAAGGACTAATAACTAATACTAAAGCGCTATTGATGAATTACACGACCAAGATGGGTGGAATTTGTTTTCAGCACAGTAAGTTAAAACTCTGCAGCACACGTGGACAACAGCAGACACTCGATATCTCATCACAAAACAATCCAGGGATACAATAGCAGAAAATATGTCACACAACCGCATACATTAGGTGAATAGTGACTCAGGGGTGGCATAGAACAGTAGGTGGGGTGGTTGTCTGGTAATCAGAGATTAGTGGTTCGATCCCTGGCCCCTGGAAAAAGTGTCAAGATGTCCTTGAGCAAGACACTGAACCCCTAACAACTCCTTGAGAACCACAAGGTGGCTGCTCACTGCTCCTATACAGTAGGATGGGTTAAATGCAGAAGACAAATTCCACCAATCTGTGTTATGTGGCAAACAAAGCAATTACTTCCTCTCTGGTACGTATCCATATCCATACTTATGCTAGTAGTGCGTGAGGAGGGGGACTAGAGGGATGAATTCAGAGTCCTGATAACTGATGTAAAAGCTTTCTGTCAAGCGTCTAGTCTTAGCAGACAATGACCTATACTGCCTGACTGAGAGAAGGGGTTAGAAGAGGTGATGAGCAGGATGTGAGGGGTTGGAGATTGTCTTCTTTACTCTTCTTCTTTACTTTACTCTTTACTATGTAGCTCAAGGGAGCGGGTCATCCATGATTTTGGATGCATTAATGACGATCTGGAGTAGTTTTTTTTCCTGTGTTTGGCCGTCTGGGCTGCCACAGCATGCCGTAACAGAGGATGTGATGCTGGACTTGATGGCTGAGCCGGACACAATGTGACGCTGATGCTTGATCTGGTTTATTTTAAGCTGCCCTAGGAAGTAAAGTTGGCGAGCTTTCGCGGTGATGTGTTCAGTAATAGAGTTGAGTTGAGTAGTGGAAAAAGCATAATCGACTCACAACGGATCTTTTTATTCGGGGTTCATTCGGTTCATCATCATAAACATCCCGAGAGATAGCAATTAAATGCTGAGTTTGAATTGTGAAGGTCTGTGCTGCTCTGCGTGACATGAAATAACGTCATAAGGATGTTGTGGATGTTTCACCCCACACCTCGTACTTCAGAGGATGCTTACAAGACCTTTCTTCCATTCCACTCAATGCAGTTTTATAGGCTAATTATGGCCTAGCCAACACATGCTAAATTTCGCGGAGCACCAGGAACCTCTCTTGCAGGTACACAAGCATGTCCATGAAGCCTTTTGTTGAAGAGTAATGTGAGGCACAAACCCGGGTGGTACTCTGCAGCCTCGGGAATAGATTTTCCACCCACATTGCTGAGTGGGGGACTGGTGTGGGGTGAGCTGGTTCCTCAGAAGCTTGTTTTTATTAGGGACTACAAAGCGTTTCCACACCCACATGCATTTCTCCATCATCACCACCGAGCTTCTCGGTACAGATTCAACAGTCTCCCATTGTGCCGCTGAAAGACAGAGGAACAGATTTAGGTTTGCTGTTGTTTGTGTGTCTCGGAGAGCATTCAGTCACCGTAGGATTGTCCCTGGTTGGCAGTAACAGATTATGTTGTTTCTCAAATGAAAGAGGTCCTTTTTTACTTTCAGCTATTCGATCCTTTATGTCTTGGTGGGATGGAGTATAGCAAAGTCATTGAGAATTGAGAGTTTGGTTCCTGCGGAGGCCTGTCATGCTTAAGTATTTGAAACTCATTGTACGTCAAAAAGTGCTCCCCTAACAGCACATGTGCCCGAACAGCAGTAATCTCAGGCTCACTCGCCTCCATGAACGACACATTCTACATCGGAAAAGAAGGTCATAATGTAAAATCCAAAGTTGCATGGTTGAACAGTATAATAGAACGAACGCTATTGTGCAGTATGAGGATGAATGGGCAGAACCAGGCCGAAAAGCAAATAAAAAGTCATGTCCCACAATGTGCCTGTATTTTCAATGCCGGGTCATATATGTAATGTTATTTTTGGCTGGTTACAGAGACTGTCTGGACGTAATGTACAACCTGGCCTGCAGATGTTTGGCCAGTCGATCTCTGGCAATGTGGACATGGATGGCAACGGATACGCAGGTACCACACTACCAAGAACTAAGGTTCCAAGGAAACTGTTGGTTGAAAGCAAACAGCCATGTTTGGTTTGCAGATGAACAGATCGCATTGGCAGCAACTGATGGGCCGATTTACTATTCATCCTTATTCTGTCATATGTTGGACAGCCTCGTGACACAGGCCCATCTTGTTTACTACATTCCACACATGGCATTCAGACTTGGCAGACATAATAAGCAACAAGTGGGGCTCCAATTTTCAGGACCTCTGTGCATTGTTCATGAGTTGCAGGTGCTTAGTGCAGTGTCAGTCAAACCAACCGTTTCACTGTTAACATCACGTCTCATTTTGCCTTCTACAATTCTGATGTGCATTCTTTCATTACAGACGTCACCATTGGAGCGTTCATGTCCGATAGTGTGGTGATGTTGAGGTGAGAAACAGAGGATAGGTTTGTGTGAGCCCAGAGTGTTAGTTTGCCATCGATAACTACACTTCTCCTCAGAAGAAACATTTTAATACCCGGTCTCTCTCCCACACCATGTTACTGTGTGGGTCTGGTGTGACTTTAGGACCAGGCCTGTCATCACCGTGGATGTGTCCATCATCTTGCCTCTGTCCATCAACATATCAGTACCCCACTGCCATGAGGGCCCGCAGAACCTGAACTGCTTCAACGTCACTGTCTGCATGCGGTTCCATGGAAGACAGCTGCCGGGACATATAGGTGAGCTCTACTGCAACAAGAAACAACAAGAGGTCCTTTTTAACGAGTCACAATTAGTCCCCACGTTGTGGGGTTGGACACAGAGTTAGATGGAGCTTAGGGTTTTAAAGCTGGATGCCCTTCCTGATGCCCTGCAGTGGGTTTGAACCCGCAGCCTCTGGCTCGTCAGTTCTCAAAGCACCCACTCTACTACAGCGCTACCGTGGCTCCCATTGTAAATATAATCACACCATTTACCCTAAACTCAGAGGCTGTGTATGGTCGACGTGCGACTAACAGGCTGACTATCGACGTGTTTTGTCCATGGTTGCCCTTCAGCCAGCACTCGCCATCTAGCCCATGGGTGTGGTTCCTGTTGAGTGTCTGGTTGTGATCCTGCTCCTGTGTTTAGGTGTGGCTTTCCACCACCCCCTGGGGAGCAGGAGGTACCAGACTGCAGTTACATAATGAGCACGTCCTGGCCAGTGAGAATAAAGCTTCTCTGTTTGGCCTTGTGGCAAACGCCATGGAAAGTGCTGCACCTCATGTTACGGAGACTCCCATAATAAAACCTTCCTTTACCTCCATTGGAGTGAGGTCATGGCATTCCCTCTGCTGGATGTCGCAGACAGTGGGCTTTGGTCTGACTGGGGTGGGTTCAACACCCCTCCCACTGTTTTTACCAGTATGACACCCACTTGAAGTAATTACTACAGACTGAGGCCTGATTCATTCAGAAGGTTGGGGTTTAAAGTGGCCAGAGGCTGTTTTACAGTCTATTCAGAAATATTTAAGTTTGAACCCAGAGTTCGATACCCTAACTCAGAATAGAGTGTAGGTAACCCTAACCCACACCACTACAACTCAAACTGGAGCCAGAGGGAAGGTTGCTATCACAAACTTTCCTCCCAAGCTAGAGTTGTTGCTCCGAGGTTAGTTCTCTTTATTTAGAAGTTCGAGTTTTTTCACCTCAACTTGTGATGCCAGAGGGAAAACGCAGCTCTTACAAATAACATCAATTTCTCTCTGCAGTCATTTGACCGTAACGTTTCCTTAAAAAGAGTTGACCTCAATTACAGTCTGCCTGTAACCTTCTCTGTATTTCTGTACTGGCTCATGATGTTGCAGGTTCGAACCCACCACAGGGCGTCAGGAAGGATGAGAGAGGTTCGTTTTAAATGTCACAATTACTCTCCACATTGTGGGGGTGGACATGGCCAGACACCCTTCACAATGTCCTGCAGTGAGTTAAAACCTGCAGTCACTGGCTCATCAGTTCCTGAAGCACGGGCTCCACCACTGAGCCACTGCGGCCCCATGATAAGAAAAAAAACCTCAACTTATATTTTTTTAAAACCCAGATAACTCCTTAACAGAGTCTAACACTGATGTGCCAGTACAGATAGTGAGAAAGTGAGCCCACCAGGTGATTGTTGGACAGCAGTTCCCGTAACAGTGTGTTGTCTGTTATCTCAGAGCTACTGTACAACCTGACAGCCGATGTGGATAAGAGACAGAAAAGCCAGCCTTCCCGGGTCTACTTCCCTCAGAACGGAGCCCAGGTCAGCCTACTGAGCCAACAGCTCAGCCTGGATATCAACAGAGAGGAGTGCCAGCGTTACACTGCCTATGTTAAGGTAAGTCCCCCTCCGGGAAAGTCTGTCTTTTCTGCCGACTGTGAGTGTACATGTGTTGACCATGTGCCACTGTGTGGCCTTGTCCTCAGCTGATCTCCGAGTTGCCTTCTCATGACCTAAAGTTCATTCATCCCCTACCACATTTCTCCATGGTACATGCTGTTCTTTCCCATGGTTCTGGGCTTATTTCTGCTTTTCGTGTTGACACAGAAGTGCAGCTCCGGTGTAGTTTTGGGCAAATATTTTGGACTGTTTATGGGGGCCATGGTAGCTCAGTGGTAGAGCACGAGCTTCGTGAACTGATGAGCCAGAGGCTCTGGGTTAGAACCCAGTGCAGGACGTCAGGAAGGGCATCCGGCCTTAAGCCCCCAAGCTCCAATTATGTTCGTGTCCACCCCCACAACATGGGGACTAATCTAGACACGTAAAACAGACCTCCTTCTCATTTTGGACTGCTGCATAGCCTCCAAAAGTCAAGTGGAGATGAGAGAAAGGGTAGTCACACAGGTTTGTAGTGCCGTAAAAGTATTGACAGCTGTAACTGAACACTGGTTTTTCACTTTGTGGCAGCCTTGCAGGCATCATAGTGGAAAGCTATTTGAGTCACCCCGCTGGTTCGGGTAAATGTATTAGTCAGGCGCTTAATGGTTCCTGAAACCATGTTAGACTGTGAACGTGTTGCCAACCTCAAGTGTGTGTCCCTGCAGAAACTGACAGAAAGGGGAAACAGAGTCCTCTTTGTCACCACATAGCCCCTCTTTTGTGTTCCATGGGGTATTAGCCATGTAGTCACAAAGTGGGTCCACGTCCTGAGGGCACCATCCGTTTCTCACCTCTTTTAATACAGAGCCCCAAACAAGGCCTGTAAAATTCACTGGCATTCTTCAACTGCGAGCTCCGGGCACTTTCACCATGGGAGGCTGGGCTGGGGAAGTGAGAGGGGTGCGTCCTCGCTACGCTGGCCTCTCTTTCTTCCACCGTATGGATTGAAATCAGTGGGTTTTCACACAGAACTGCTGTGGCCGTAATCCCCTTCATCCATTGTGACGCAAACCTCAGAGTTGTCGAAGCTTACCCGGGGAAACCCGACATGTAGTTTACCCCATCTCGTCATTCCAAGACCGGGTCATTTTGCACAACTAAATTCACTACTGAATGTAAATATTTCACGTTCCGCCTTCCCTCCACAATACTCTCATTACACTGGACATTAACAGTAGGAGAAATAGTGTAATTTTTTTTTCTGCAAAAAAGCAAATCTGAATTATGAGACGTTTCATCATTTGGTTGAAACATCTGCAAGATTCTGGGTGGGCGAGCCAAATACTGCTTCCATGTCTTGCCAGGCTGCCATGAATCTATGACATCTCGTTGGCTGCACTTTCATTCTAGCTGAAGTAAACATACTTGACTTTAAATAATACTGTGGGAGCCATCCAGCAGACCAGGGATAGTCGTTACCGTAAAGCCTAACTTTTACAATTCAAGTTCACTTTCTGGTGGTTCAGCCACAGATGCTTCTCGGTGCAGTTGCAATTTGACAGTGTTTTATAATGTAAGTAAAGGTGTTACTGTATGCATATAAAGTGTTTTGATAAGATAAGATATCCCTTTATTAGTCCCACAGGGGGAAGTCACAGTGTTGCAGCAGCAAAGTGGAAAGCACAATCAGAGAGGGATCAAATGTTTGATGTTATTGTACATGTCTAGTTTAGGGATTAATTTGAAAGGGTTGATTTGAGGTTTTACGTGAGCTAGATAGGATTGATATTTACGCGGGAGGTCTGTTTTTTATATGTCACCATTGCTCCCCATGTTGTGGGGACTTAGATGGAGCTTTGGGGATTAAGGCTTGATGCCCTTCCTGACAACCCACGGTGAATTTGAACCTGCAACCTCTGGTTTTTCAGTTCCCAAAGCACATGCTCTAGCACTGAGCCCCCGTGGCCCCCCACTACGACTGGAGGGACAGATCAAGCAGACACTGTGGCAAAATTACTAGTGACCGAAGACTTGCCAGACTGTTTACATGCTGAATGGCTGGAGATTTCCACGATTGAGGCAAAGTAAAGGGGACAGAGATTCTAGTCTACCTCGATGATAACCTGGCCTCAGCTCTCTGGGTTTATCTTCGTATTTGTTTTTGTTTAACCTCACAGGAGAGCTGGCGAATCACCATAATCAGAGGTGATCTGGCTCCACTGCAGGAGAGAGACTAGTCTGTTTTGCCAATCTCACCGTTTATCTTGCTCATGTGTCTGCCCACATAAGCCAGTCCCCTCACTCCCCCCGAAGAGGTATGCTAATGGAAACCAGCTGGTGCCCAAAATGAATCCTCGGGGGAAGCCTGCAGCCCCACCCTCATCCCTTGCTGAAACACATGGTGAAAACACAGGATGGAGGGTTGGAGTCACAGCAGGACGCTGGGCTGGCTGTTGTGTCAACGGGAACTCCACGCTGACACTGGCTGATGGGAAGATGTGTGCATCTGAGTCGGTGGCTCCGACGCCCTAACACATGAGCTCCTCTTTGGAAACGCTCTGTGAACCGTGCCATTCCCATGTTTGTGACTTATGGTGCGCTGCTCATTTGCTCCTCCTTCTTGTACTGGAGGTATTTTGAAAGACCTTTGACCAGCCATCAGTGACAACTAAACTCCTCTGCGCACAGTTGATGTTTTGTTGGTTCTGTGTAAGGGCAGAGCTCAGGAGGTAGGGCGGTCATCTAGTAATCTGCAGATTGGTGGTTTGATCCCTAGTCCTTGCAGAAAGCATATGGAGCTGTCGTTGAGCGAGACACTGAACCCCTAACTGCTCACGCCCTGTGATGAAATGGTGACCTTTTCAGGGTGTTTCCATGCCTTTCTCCCAATGAGGCTGGGATAGACTCCAGCAAGAGCTTGCGACCCAAAATTGGAAAAGCGGTTGACAATGGATAGATGGATGGATTGATGTAATCATTTGCCGTCTGAAATCAGAAAAACGCTGTTTTGGGTCCTCAGTGATTCACACTATCACACAACACGAGCAGAAGTTCACGTTAGACAGCTGCACCGAGTACAGAAGTGAACAGTTCAGCCTCAACAACTCCACATTTTTTCTGGAGAAATTCCTCCTGAAATTATGCAAGGCTTTCGTGTAGATCATTTTAAACATGTTTTCCTTGGCAGGGGCTATGGAACAGCATACCAGGCAGCCAGATGGTCTTTTGTTTGGTTATTTTTAGCCTAAATAAATGACATACAGCCCTTTACTACAGTTCTACCTCACATTTAGGGAGGGAAAACACTCCTTAACACTGATCATGGTTGAATGATTGGGGTTCAAATGACCAGCAGTGCTGTATATCAGATAGGAACGGAAACTACGATGGAGAAAAACACCCTATTTCACGCTCACTTTTTATTCTGGGCATATTATATTCACTTATGACTGTTCAATTTGCCTAACTTAATCTTTTCATTTGTACTTTCTCAGCTCTAACGTGCCAGACAGCCACTTGGCGAGAATTAACTTTTGAATGTTCTTTCTCCACATACCTCCCCAATTCTACTTGGGCAGTGCTGTCAAGGACGGATCTGAAACAGTGGAAATATGTGAGGTTTTGGCAGATTAGATGTATATGTATTCCATTTCATTCCCATAGTGTGCTATCCATATCCATGCTTTTACAACATCTGCCACAAGATGTGAAGAAATCCTATTAGTTAGCCTATAGGAGCAATAAGGCAAAGCTGAGCCAATAAAGTTACCATTTACAGATAGATTAGATGGTTTCATTTGCCACATGACCAAAGCTGGTGGGATGTGTTCTCTGCATTTAACCCATCCTATTGTATAGGAGTGGTGAGCACAGTTAGGGATTTAGTGTCTTGCTCAAGGACACCTCAACATGATTTCTGCAGGGACCTGGGATGGAACCACTTATCTGTGGTTATTAGGAAACCTGCTCTACCTCCTGAGCAATGCCCCCCCTACATTTTAGGGTGAAGCTGAGGCAACTAAAATCCACAGATTTGATTTTGCATTTGATAGGATTATATAGAGGATCTGGCATATATGAAATGTTGAGTTGTAGGGCCTCTCTGTCTGTAGCTGTATACAATAGCAGGTGTAATGTTGACTTTACCAAGTGATGAATACCTCACTGCAGACCCATGCTACCATTTTTCATGGCTTGGAACGTCCATTTTACTTCATAACATCTTTTAGTGTTTTGACAGTGAGGCAGTGTGTGTCTGTATAAACAGGCCATTCTCACTATTGCTCCATCACATGTACGGACAGAGCTCTCTTTTACATGTCACAATCAGTCCCCATGTTGTGGGGGTGGACATGGACTTATATGGAGCCTTAGGGGATTAAAGCCAGACACTCTTCCCGATGCCTTGTAGTGGGTTCGAACCCACAGCCTCCGACTCATCAGTTCCAAAAGCACACGCTCTACCACTGAGCTACCGCAGCCCCAGTGTACAAAACCAAGTATTCCTGTGAGCACCAGAAGTTGCATGTTTACAGCTTTGACAATCTATCTCTCGTCATGTGTGACTTTACAGCTCAGCGGTGTCATCACAGCTTAGTGCACGTGTGCCTAGAGATCACGCCCAGGACGAGTGCCATTTGTGGTCATGAGTGGTTTTGTATATGTCTGTACATTTATCACGGTCTCCGAGGAGAAACTAAATCAGGCTGCCAGAGTGCGGCCCCGTAACAGTTGCCTGTTTAATTTAGCTCCCAAAGCATTCTCCGTTTGGTGTCCCCTCATCGCTGGCCTATATTCTACTCGTACCGTGCACCCCATATCTGATGTACCCATAATATCACCCTGGCACCACACGGGTATTTAAAGATCCAACGGCCCTTTGCTGATAGCTGCTGCTCTTACTGCAGCACCTCTTGGACAGGCATCTATCCGTTGTAGTCCAAACACAGAAAGACCAACTCTCATCTCATATGACTGATAGGGGTAAGCTGCAGGAGGTGAGGGGCCGGCAGGCTTGAATGACCCTAACAGAGCAAGTCTTTTATTTTTTCCACCCAAGCTCTCCGCAGTGAAAAAATGAAGTAACTGTGATGAATAAAGTTGCAGAGGGAACACATTTGGTTTCGCTGCAGTCATAATGTGTACCACGTTGCCTGAATGCAGATGAAAAGGTTATTCTCATGATGGATTGATAACTCCCTTGTTTTGTTTAGCCACACTTTGACCAACGTGGTCTTCTTATCCCAGTGTCCAGATAACTTTCTCACCCGCTATACCTTATTTTATACAGTAGCTGCTCTACTTGTGCTCAGGTTTACACTTGGTTACATCTTTGTACATTACCTGAATGCATAGAGACACAATTTTGAATGAATGGAATCAGTTTTATCTTACAGATTTATCCTATCTTACTTACAATGGGTGTGCCAATGTGTTGCTACAGTCGTAAATGCCGATGTGTACCGGAAGAAATGGAAATTCATTAGTGTGGCATATTGGCTAAGTCTCACATGGGTATAAGGGTTAGGTTGGATAAAGGATTCTAGGTTTGCTAGTGTCCCCCTCTGGGTCGTCCAAGCAATCTTGGTTAAGTGAAGGGCAAGTACTCTCACTTCGTTCTCCTCCGACGGCCAAGCACTGTGCTTTCCCTGCGAGACAGTGATGCGTGGACTAGTGAGGGCTAGTGGTCACGTGACTTGGAGGAGACACATGCTACGGCTTCCTCCTTCCTTTCGACGTTCTAGAGGGGCATCAAGGAGACAGAGCCATATGCAACTCTGGGAATTCGGGTGGGAAAAAAGGGGATGAAATTTAGAAAAAGAAGAAATGGAAATTCATAGACTCATTTTCAGTTATGAAAACCAGGAACATGATTGAATGTCCTTGAAAAATGATCAAGGTCGTTAGCAGGGGGAGGAATACCTCAGTGGGTAGTGCGATTGTTTAGCAATCAGAAGGTTGCAGGTTTGGTCCTCGGTCCTGCAGAATGCATGTCGAGGTGTCATTGAGCAAGACACTGAACCCCGAACGGCTACCCGGGCACCACAAGGTGGCTGCTCACTGCTCCTATACAACAGGACGGGTCAAATGCAGAGAATTGCAAACTTCCCCTTGTGGGACTGATAAGGGAACCACTTACTTACTTGAAGAAAAAAAAATTGAAATCTTATTTCAGCTGCTGAGATCGCACATTTGTTGCCTAATCTTTAGCTGAGATTGCACATTTTAGCTGTGTTTTTAGCTGCTGAGATACAACATCAATGCTTGAAGACTGGGTATTGTGGTTAGTGACCAGCTAGATGACACACTGCATTTAGAGACTGTTTAGACTTCCACTGATATCCCCAAATAATATGATATTCCATGAGCCGAGGCTGCCATGTGTATCCAAGCAAAAGCCATGGATGATATCTTTGCAATGTCCTGGAAAATTGTCTCTTCACAAGAGTGGGAACCCTGATGCTTGGCGAAATGCTGATAAGCAAATGTCGTCGGTGCAAATCCCTTTCCGACTGTGTGGACCGGAGAAAAGGAGGCTGATAAGGGCTTATGAGGACTCAAACCAGATCCTTCTGCAGAGTCTTCACTGACGCCAGACGAACCCTCCTGACTCTGAGATTGGCCATTGACTGTCCGGTGACCTCATCTCTGTCGGCTTTGAGTCAAACTCTGTTTGCGAATGCTGGCTGTTTTCTCGCAGCATGCTTAAACATGCCCCGCTTCCAGATGTGTCTAGTTGGAGTGGACCAGATAAGCGCTGCAAGGGTGACTGGATAAACACAGGCAAATACTTGAGAGTTAACCTATCCCAGTTCTCAATGGCTGACTTGAACCACCCGATGTGGTGAACCCCACCAGCCCTGTCCCATGACTAGATTAAAACAAACACCCCACAAGCTGTTTATGTATGCTTTATGACTGAGGCCTGGGCTCTGCGAGAAGACGCAGGACGACACAAGACAGTTAAAACAGCTGCTTCCCACATCCCAGAGAGACCCAAGTTATCCAGAGCCCAGGACGGCGACAGCATGCGTGCAGATGCGGAGCCTGGCTACCATGCGGCCCGCTTTGCTTGCCCGCCTTTAAAAGCTCTGCAGAAAGGCACAATTCCCATGATGCCCTTCCGCTTGGTTTCATTTAGTCCAGGCCAAGAAAGCTGATACAATGAAAGTCAATACCAGGAAGGTAATCACACCCAGCTGGCTTCTGTTACACACGCCAGAAACTCAAGCGCCAATTAATAAAGACATGGACGGAGAGGAAGAAAATAAAGATGTATCGGAGTAGCAGGGTGCAGGATGAAGTAGAGAGATGGAATGGGTCCTGTTGTATAAATAGCTGACAGTGGATGATTTGTCTGCGGGGAGGAGGCTTTATGGGAAGAGATGGATTCAGGAGAAAAGAAACAGATAATTACTGCTAATTTCACCACAGGGTAATATTTTGGTCAGGATCTCCCTAGATGGCTGTGCCAGAGTGAATATGAAGTCAACACTCTCACAAGCTCGCTCTGGGAGAACCCGGCAAGCATGTCTTTTCTTTTTTTCACACTTTCAAATGAGTCATGCTTTACATGGGAATTTGTGGGGCCGCGGTTGCTCAGCAGCAGAGCGTTCACCTCAGGAACCGATGAGCCACAGGCCACAGGTTCAAACCTATCACAGAGCGTCAGGAAGGGCATCCAGCCTTGATCCCCCCCCCCAATTCTGTCTAAGTCCATGTCCACCCCCACAGCATGGGAACTAATGGTGATCCGTAAACCCAACCTCTCTCACTTTACATGGAATCCTTTTCCATATTTCCTTACTGTTTAGCCTCACGTTATAGTTACTTGGTTATATTGTCCTGTCGCTATAGTTACGATGGATTTTCGTTACTCATAGCAAGAGAGACCAAATATTGGCAAGATTTGACGATTTGTTGACTCTGGCAGCCCAGCGTGCTCAGCATAAGTGTTTCCTCCTAGTCTGCTGGCTGCATTACCTCCACACAATGCCACCACAAAGCAGAGTAATGGGTGGCCGACTGACCAAAATGAAAGAGTCTCCCTCGCCATGTTTCCCACTTCCACTGCAAGGGAAATGTCAGTTCGTGTGTGTGTGAGAGACAGAAAGGAGCAGTGGACAAGAGTCTGCCATCCTGTCTTCTGCCTCTCCCACAGCAGAGCAGAACAGGAAGGGACCCCGATGTATAGTTTTGCGATAAGAGGTTCAGATCATTCAGTTTATCACCTGGCCTTCCTCACAAGGCTTCCTTTTGCTCCCCTCCCGCATTCCACCCTCGCCAGCCAGACCCGGCTGTTGATGGACACACACAGTCCCACAGCGTCATTAGTCTGCCCTCTGGTATACATGGATGGGGGTCTGCTACACTGGAATCCAAACAAGCGCTAACACACGTGAAATGGTGTTTATGTGCAGCGGAGCCTGTAAGCTGCCTTCACGGGGAGAATTTGACAGGTCTGTATATGCAAGCTGCAGTTTTATCGGGGCGTTGTCTGAAAAACAATGGCCCCTAAGAATAACACTGAAATAAAAGTGCCCCAGATTTTGTTCAGATCAGCCACAGGAAGCACCTTGAGCCCTCCTCATTCACCATAACCTCAAACACACACACAGATACTGGACCCCCCCTCCACCGCCCACCCCCCCATGATAAAACCACTGTTTTTGTCAGACCTTATCTTCCACGCTAGTGTTCTGCTCACTGGGATGTCGCTTTATCCTGAGCAAAATGGCCAAAACGAGATTCTATGTGCTATTTCAACTCAGTCATACATAAACCACCCCAATCTGAGTCAGAACTATGCAGTGGCGGTGGGCTTAAAACATCATTTTATCAAGAGATCCTCTCTTTCTTCTCAGCAACGTGCATTTCTCTGATTGAATGCAACTGAATTAAAGTGGAAATAAACAAGGTTCCTGTTTATGTGTGTAAAAAAGTAATCAAGACACTTACAGGAAATCCATCTCTCAAAGAGAGGAAGTCTTCACGTGCTTGTTGTTGTGGACTCAGAACAGCAGAAATCAAACACACAGAGGTTGCTAGGGCAAAACAGAGCTGCATCCAGGAAACAGATTACCCTCATCCGTCAGACGCCCTACATCTATTTCTGTTCTTCACACTTTTGAATGAGACATCTTTGTGTGGATTCATGCTCTTCTTCTTCTTCTTCTTGCTTCGGCTTATTCCCTGTTTCCCAGGGGATGCCACAGCTGATTTCACAGTTTCCATTGGTACCCAATGAGAGCACAGCAGCAATGGCAGCCGTTGTTAACCCAGCCTTGACCAATCCTTTATGGAGACTCGACCAATCTGGTATGGTCCTGTTGATCCACATAAGGATTTGGCAAAATTTTACATCAGATGTCCTTCCTGACACTACCACTGACACTATGGATGGGGGCACTGGTAAAAAGTCAGATGCCATCCCAGCATTCATGGACTTCTTCATGGACACCTGGTTTGTTGTCCCATACTACTACTGCCACTGTGGCCTCTTCATAGTTCATCATCCATCAATCCATCGGTCCATTGTTGGTCGCTTGTCTGGGGTTGGGTCGGGGGTCATGCTGGAGCCTATCTCGGTCCTCATTATGGGAGGGGTGAGGAGACACCCTGGACTGGTCGCCATTCCATCTGAGGGCTTAAATAGTTGGGTGTTTGATGTCTTGCTCAATGACACTTGACGCATTCTTCCTATGATGAGATCAGCCTAGTGGCTGGATCTGGCAAATTTGCATTGTAGATGTTCATTAGCATGGACTGTCCCTATAAAGGAGATTATTACCATCACATATCTTGTGATTCCATTACAATTCTGTCATCCTCTCTCAGTGTCATATGCTGTAAATTCTGTCTTATTCTGTATACACAACACCCATTCCATGTCTGTCCAGCCAGGGAGAGAGAGATCCTCATCTGTTGCTCTCCCTGAGGTTTCTTCCTAGTTTTCCCCGTGTTAAAGGTTTTTTAAGGGAGTTGGTCCTTATCCGATGTGAGGGTCTAAGGACAGGATGTTGTGTTAGTGTAAAGCCCACTGAGGCACATTTGTGATAATGGGCTATACAAACAAAATTGAATTGACTTGCTCCCATGCTGGTCTCCTAGTGTGCATTCATGCTCTCACTGCTTGTAAAAGAGGACTGACTAGCCGAGGAACAGAGGGAGCACATTTTTGCTTTTCAGTTCAGGACCCAAGGCTGTTCCCTTAAAAGGCTTTAATTTGGGTCCTGCTTTTTTTTTTCCAGCACAAGGTTTGTTTTACTTTGCAGGGGAGCCTTGCATGTGTCCTTCTGCTGACTCCAGGTTCAGCAGCAGCAGAAGTCAGGTTAGGGAGTTCAGCGAACAGACAGATATGATGAGGGGAGTGCTGTGTGTGGAATTTTGGGAATGAAGAGGCATTAATATGGGACTCTGTGTGGTGTCTTTTTCCTCCATTTCAGCATTAGGGCCACGCCGTGTTGAGCAGTCAGATCTACGGCCCTGGTGCTGATCGGGGTACCTGGAACAATATGCAGAGAAATACTCACTTGTCAAGTGACATAATAAATCCAGAAATAGCCCCGAACGTGTCATGAGTTTCATAAGGTGAGGGTGAGATTTGGAGTGCCGCGGGAATCTGAGGGAGCTCAGTCAGTGTATGTTTAGGGGGTGGGTCGGGTTGCACTTCAGTATTAGTTGAACTTTTTTGCTCCAATTATACTTAAAATTGTTCACATTGGCCCTGGTGTGAAATCAACACTTGTATTGTTGTCGTGCATCATTAACAGCAGGTTGAGGGCCTGAGGTGGAAACTTATTCTCATCTGCCAGTGTCTTAGAAGCGTGGAGCATTTCTCCTCTTTACGAATCCCAGCTGTGGTTTTAACTGTCCCTTGGTCAGAGGCTGAATGCCTTTCACGTGATCCATGTGAGACCATAAAAGTTTCCGGTAATTTGTGTTTATGTGCTCATTGTTTCAAAAGGCAGTAAATCTATTTCGATCCTATTCTCATAGGCATTCATGATGTGTGTATGTGTGTGTGTATGCATATATTTATAATTATATATAAAATATGTTTGTATAAAATCTGTATATCCCTTACCTGTGCCCCTCGGGCCAAGCAGAACAATGCTCTCTGTTTGGAGGAGCAGTCTGATGGCATTTCTAGAGTCAAGATTGTGTGTGTGTGTGTGTGTACGTGCGTGTGTATGCTCTGGAAAAGGCCGCAGGCATAGAAGCAAGGTGACCCCACATCAGAAGATTTGGATTCTGACAAGAGCAAATTGTGCACTTTGGGGATGGAATGTGTGCTGCTGCTGTGCGTATTTATTGGTGTTTATTCTCGGAGAAGTCAGACACATGACAGTACAGATGGTATACGTTTCCTGACTGTTCACTGAAAATCTTCCATAAATTTTCCTTTACCTTACGGACAGACTCTATTTCGGCCAAAGGGGGAAGTATGCATAGTGTGACTTTACTCATGGGAGACATTGCGGCATATTTCTACTCAGTCCTGCTCCAGGTCAGAGCACGACTGATTTATCTTTCCATTGTTTAGTACTACAAAGTCTCTGCCATATCTAGCCATGTTCCACTTGTCAGGGTTCAGATTCTCCAGATTCTTCAACCTGCCTATAGTGTGCTGAGCCTGATTAATCTTCCAGCAAGAAGAACCAGTAGAACATACTGGGGCAGGTACAAGCAGTGAGATGACAGGTGTTATGACAGTGTGCTTATATGGGTAGCGCGTGTGCTTTGCTAACTGATGAGCCAGATGTTGTGGGTTCAGACCCACCACAGGGCATCAGGAAGGTCCTCTGGTCTCAATCTCTCAAACTCCGTCTGAGTCTGTGTCCACCTCTACAATGTGGGGCCTAATTGTGACACGTAAAGATGGACCTCTCTCATTTGTCCTTCTCATTCCATAACATGGTTGAAAATGACCAGAATAAATCCTTCTTTTTTTAATCAAAAAAAATTGGGGTTGAGGGAAAATTTGGGGTCACGGTAGCTCAGTGCTAGAAGCATGTTCTTCTTGAACTGATGAGCCAGTGTCTTGTGATGGATCGGCGATATTTCCAGGTTGCTTCCCCAATTTTTGCCCAAAGAGCACTGGCATAAGCTGCAGCTCCCTGTAACCCGACTTTGAATAAGTGGTTGAAGATGGATGGGTGGATGAATGAGACACAGCACACAAGAATGTATCTCTTGACTGAAAGCACCAAAGACTTTTAGCTCAAATTAGCTTGGAACACCTGTGACGCACATCAGACCTATCTGAACACTTTGACATTCCACTGCCGTGCGTATTATTCACTCCTAGCAAATCCTTGGGAGGAACACCACCGTGCTAGATGCTACCTCTCAGCAGGTATTACAGTTATTTCCATGTGTTATGTGATATAATTAATTACCTGCCAGAACAATGTCTGCTGCATTTCTTGGAAAACAGCTGTGTCCACTTGGTTTGTTTCTGGACGTGGTGTGTTTTGATGCACATCATGTTCCGGAGTGCAAGCCTGTGATTTATTATGACTCCAGACTGGTGCACAGACCTGGATGGACATCTGAGAATCTCCGAACATCAGGCTAAGAGCTTTTTCTGAAAACAAGAAGAAAACCACATTCTTCATACATTTGGTATGACTGGTAGTCTGGCATGTTCATACTTCTCAGAGTGATGTGGGTTTGAGCAGACTGAAGAGTATCATAGAGTCCAAGTAACTGATGAGGGAGGTCCGTTTTTTCATCTCACAATTAATCCTCAAGTTGTGGGGATGGACACGGATTTAGATGGAGCTTGGGGGATTAAGGCCAGATGCCCTTCTTGATATCCTGTGATGGGTTCAAACCCACAACATCTGGCTTGTCAGTTCCTGAAGCGCATGTTTTAGCGCTGAGCTACCACAGCCCTCCTTAAGTCTAATTGATATTGATTATCCTTTTTTACATAGTTTGGACATGTGTGGAGGAGAGATGCTGGTATACTGGGAGAAGGATGCTGAATATGGAGCTGCCAGGCTAGAGGAGAAGAGGAAGACCAAAGAGGAGGTTTATGATGTGGTGAGGGAGGACATGCAGGTGGCTGGTGTGACAGAGGAAGATGTAGAGGACAGGAAGAGATGGAGATGAGGATCTGCTGTGGCGCCCCCTGGTGGGAGCAGCTGAGAGTAGTAGCAGTTTTAACAATAGCATACAGTTGACCCCTGACCTCAACTGTATGCTTTTGTGTGTGTGTGTGTGTGTGTGTGTGTGTGTGCACCGATATGCTCAC
>OMLC01103075.1:4169-15742 GCA_900302585.1 Regalecus glesne | reverse complement strand
CTCTAGGAATCAAAAGTAAGCCTGCATTCTGGGAGCGCAGCGTTCTAGTTGGATAATAAGGTACTATAAGCTCTTTAAGATAAGAAGGTGCCTGACCATTAAGAGCTTTGTAGGTTAAAAGAAGAATTGTAGATGCTATTCTAAATTTTACATTTATGTGATGTTGAAACTGGTTCTCATGCATATGTTTTGGACCCGTTCAAAACTGCGCTTTTATTGGGATAGTATAGCGAAAACCTTATCAGGTGTGGTGGGCTCCAATGTCCAGTTGGGTCCTAGTCTAGTACTTCTTTGATTGGATTCAGTAATAAACAAACAAGATTTGTTAAACTGTCTTTAATTTCTGCAAATAAATGTGTTCCATTGAACTGGAAAAGCTCCGCTCCTCCTAGTGTGCCCCTGTGGCTGAGAGAACTACTTTCTTACATTCCATGTGAAAAGATCACTTATAACTTGAGGAACAAACCTAATGTGTTTTGGGAATTCTGGGGCAACTTTCTTAGATTTATTGGATCCCATAATCTAGATGTAGCAGGCCCTGGCCCTACCGATATGTGAGTGTTTTCCCCTTTCGTATGTTTTTGTTTAATTTTACCGTATTTTTTACGTTATATATCAAAGGCCTTTCTTTTATTTGCGTGTATATTTCATTTTCTCATTGCAACCCACAAATTTCCTTGTATTGCATTTACTGTAAACATGTACCATTACTGTTCATAAGCCTTGAAATTTACAGTATCCTATTAGTGGAGTCGGACTGGTACTGGGGTGGGGATTTGCAATACTTTGAAAATATGATTGTAATGTTTCCTTTTCTAAAAATGTAAAACTCCAATAAATACAATGTAAAAAAAATAGAGGAAGAGCTTAGGAATTATTTTAATTTATTGTTTCAAAGTCCCCTCTTTTCAAGGTACCAAATGCAATTGGATAATAGACGTAAAGTCTGTTTTATGAGCTGGTGTGGGCTATTCACTCATTTGTTTCATCATCTGTTAAACAGGTAAAAGTCTGGCGTTGAATACAGGTGTGGCATTGTCATTTGGAAGCTGTTGCTGTGAATCCACAACATGCAGTCAAATGACCTCTCAGTGCAGGTAAAACAGGCCATACTTATACTGCAAAAAAGGAAAAAAAATCAATCAGAGATAGCAGAAATATTAGAAGTGGTAAAATCAACAGTTTGGCACATTCTGAGAAAAAAATATCACACTGGTGAGCTTCGGAACACAAAAAGGCCTGGATGTCTGCGTAAAACAAGAGTAGTTGATGATGGCAGGATCCTTTCCATGGTAAAGAACATCACCTTCACAACACCTAATGAAGTGCAGAAGACTCTCCAGGATGTAGTTATACTCAAATAAGACTGCATAAAGTCTTGATGCATGCTCAATAATCCAGGTGGGGAAATCACAAAAGAGGTGAATCTGTTCAACTGGATCAGAAGTTTATTGAGAAACGTTTTGTCACTCACCAGGTGACTTCTTCAGTCTGAGCTGAAGGCAAACATACCCCTCCTTATAAGCAGTACCTTGATGCCACACAACAATAGGCTGGTTTCATTTGCAAGTTGGGTGATTAACTGCACATTCAGTGGCATTGAGCACCATTCACAAAGGATTGGAGAATGTTTGCAATCACGGCATTGTAAGACGCCGACAGATGTACTCTCAGGCCACCACCCCTATTCAAAGACGGTCGTTCCCTCTTGACATAAATGGCCTCCTTCACCCCAGATTCACCTCTTTTTGTGAGGACTGCATAAAGCTCCTCCTCAAGTTGGGTGTAGTTCTGCTCTGTGCTGTTAAGCAGCTTGGATACATATGCAACTGTCCTTCTTTCCTGCATGATGGCTGCACCCTGGCCATTTTTCTACCCATCTGTCTGGAGTGTCACTTCTTTTCCAGGGTTGAAATAGTCTACCACTGACCCTGGCTTAGATGTTATGATCTCCTTCAAATGCTAAAATGCACCCTCATAATTCGTTGTCACATTTGAACTCTGTTTTCTGCTTTAACAGGTGTCCAAGTGGTGCACTCATCTAAGCCAGATCGGGAGCAAATCTAGTGAGGCGATCCTAAGAATTCTCTCAAGCATTGGCCTC
Organism: Regalecus glesne; assembly: GCA_900302585.1. Taxonomy (NCBI): domain Eukaryota; kingdom Metazoa; phylum Chordata; class Actinopteri; order Lampriformes; family Regalecidae; genus Regalecus; species Regalecus glesne. The sequence goes on along the minus strand of OMLC01103075.1, from coordinate 13,638 downwards.
ACTTGTATGCAGTGGCACGTCTCTGATAATTTTCACCTTAAGTGAGTCTGGTTTTAGGGCATTGGCTGTGAGTCCATGATCAAAATAGTTCACTTAAGGTATGCATATGTGACACTTTTTGGGATTCAGCTTTACCCCTCTCTTTCTGGTTTGATTGAGCATGGCTCTTAGGTTGTGATCATGCTTCTCCTTTGTTTTTCATCAATTTATTTATTTTTATTCTTTTAGACACATACATAAAGACACAAATACAGAAAATAATAATGATAATAATAATAATAACACAGCAACAACTATAAAAAAAACAAACAAACAAAAAGCAACGACCATACATTCCACAAAAGTATCAATTCGTCTCAGATCAGTGGGAGGTTCAGAAGGGTACAAATTAGAGAAAAAACACAAAACTGTTTATTGATATCTATTGGGTGTGATCGTAACCCTTACTCATATTTAATATGATCAATGACTTGACTAGTGGAAGTATGTCTGTGACTAGGCAAGGGCTCTGCTTGGTTTCTTTTCATATTCATAGGACATGTGTCTAGATTTTAACACAGCCTGTTCTGCCTGACCAGTGAGAAGCCTGTCTAATTCAGTCTGGTGCAACATTTGTAGTTTAAATAGCTCTGGAGTTGGGGTAGTAGCATACAATTTGTCCACCTCAGAGATAAGTTCAGAAAGTTTTGTTTGTCTGGCCATTTGTGCTTTTAAGTCATTGGGATTAAAGGAGATAATCATCTCGATCAAATAGGCCTTAAGGGTCTCCCATTGCAATGAAGGGGAAGTTTCATCATTTTGATTGGTTTCTAATAATATGTCTATTTACAGTGAAGCATGGCGGTGGCTCAGTGATGCTCTGGGGCTGTTCACTTCCTGCACTGGAAACCTGCAGCATTTGTAGGGCAAGTTAAATTCAATCAAGTATCAGGAAATCCTGGGAGAAAATGTCATGTCATCTATGAGGAAACAGAAGGTTGGGGGTCATTGGACCTTCCAGTAGGACAATAATCCAAAGTATACCTCAAAGTCCACTAAGGCTTGGTTTCAGAAGAAGTCCTGCAAGATGCCAGAGTGGCAATCACAGTCAACCGACTTTAACCCCATTGAAAATCTTTGGTGGGATTTGAAAAAGGTGGTTGCAGCACACAAACCCAAGAGTAGTAATGAGCTGGAGGCCTTTGTCCATGAGGAATGGGCTAAGATACCTCAGGAATGCTGCCAGAAGCTGGGTGTCTAGCTATGCATCACATTTGTAGCAGGTTGTAACAGTAAAATGGTGTTCTACCAAGTGTTAAAGATGTTTTTCATGAGGGGATAGAATAATTTTGAGACTGCAGTAGTCATTAAAAGCAGCCTTTTTCTGTTGAATTTGGAGAAACCACCTGTAATGTTAGTTGTGTTGAGCTATTTAAAATGTTCTTGTTTGATTTGTGTTTTGGAATCAGCTGCTGGTTTGTATATTTGACTGATAAACCTGGTTTGCAGTGGGGGTTGAATAATTTTGATTGCAACTGTAAGGATGTCAACTGGTCGCCTCCCTAATGACGTTTTCCAGGCAGGTCCAACTTGGAGGAGGCCACAGGGTAGACCGAGGACCAGGTGGAGGGATTATATCTCCACACTGTCTTGGGAATGCCTTGAGATCCCCCAGCTAGAGCTAGCTGATGAGGTAAGGGAGAGGAAATCTTAGAGATTCTGGCTGAAATCTGCTATCTCCGTGACCTGGCCCCAGATGATCGGTTGATGATGGATGCATGGATGGATGGATATTCAATTTTAACTGGTCATTGAAGCAATGTATTTTAATTTGACATTTTCCATTAGAGTCCGGCATAGCTCAGTGGGTAGAGTGGTCGTCCGGCAATCGGAGGTTTACAGGATTGATCCCCGGTCCTGCATATAGCATATTGAGCTGTCCTTGAGCAAGGCACTGAGCACCTAATTGCTTCCCGAGTGCAATATGTTGGCAGTTCACTGAGCCTATACAATAGGGTGGGTTAAAATGCAGAGAAATCCAAATTTCCCCTTGCGGGACTGATAAGGGAATCATCATTATTATTCATGGGAATTCGTGAGCATATTTAGATATAAAAATGACTAACTTTTTTAATTGCTTTTTACATTTAAAGCTAACCATTTTGCGGTACACAGCCTTAATCCTACGTGCTCGATGAATATGAGGCATATATTGCAATGTCCTTTAAGTGGTCACTAGACTAGAGAAGCACTAAATAGAAATAAGTCCGTTTACCACCGCTGCCCATCAAATAGCGCTGTACTGACCACCATATGGTTCACTGGTGGAAAATAGTGGTGCTACATGACTAAATGAAATGAAAATGAAATGACTTGCTGTAATGCTTAGTTATAGAAAACCAATACTAGATGAAAGATAGGAGGAGGAGGAGACGAATCCATGGACCGGTCAACCCCCGCTAGCGGGGAAAACGGCCGGAATACAAATCCTGTTTGTTGTTGTTGTTTGTTGAGATGAAAGATAGACATCAACACATAAAAGTACCTTATATTGCTCATGCTACTCTCAAGGCCTAATACTAGACATGTTGTCTAATGTTAAGATATGACAATGAAAAGATACCATCCCTAACAACACACACGCACACACATGCACACACACACGCACAAACACACACACACACACACACACACACACACACAGCATACACTTGAAGGAGCTCCAGATGGAAGACTAGTTATAAGTTGGGCATCCAAAAAGGCCAGTGGAATTTTTTTTATTCATTTTTTTAATAATTTGCTATTTTAAGGCCATAGAGGGACAAAACATTTTCCAGTCCCACAAGTGTTTGATGTCAACTCTTTAAAATAGATTTCATCTGTTTAGTTGCATTCAATAAAACTACCTCATGGTCTGTTGGACCACTGGTCATCCAGTTCACTTTCCTCTACAACTGCAATGTATATAACACTGTAAAAGCTATAATCTGACACCTACTACGAGATCATGAATTGTATCAGATCACTCCAAATTTCAATGCACTAATGTCAGCATTTTCCTCACTATTACAAAAACAAAACAAAAAAGCGCAGCTATTGACTTTGTAGCATCTGCTGATACATTTCTTCTAAAAGCTTGGTCTGCCATATTTACTTTTTCACAACACCTTCACATTTCCTCTTAATTAATTGCTACTTGTCTAAATTTTTCAACATTTGGCTGCTATGGTGAAGATGTAAAATGCAATTATGTATTGTCATTTTTCTTGGGGGAGGTCCACTGTGACAGTAACCATAAAGGAAAGAGCAACTATAAAGTGTTCATTATTTACATATTCACGTATTAAAGAATGTCTTAAATACCTCAGAGATTAACACCATCTGAAAGGAAATTTATTTGCATGTACATTTAGGGGATTGATGCCTTAAAAATCAGCGGTCCCCAACCACCGGGTCGCGACCCGGTACCTGACCACGTCCTGTTAGGTACCAAGCCGCACAGACAATTAACTCTTTTTTTTGGATTATCAGTCTAAACATGTTTTATTTTGAAAAGTGACTTAGCATTGCAGGTATTTAGCAGACATTCTTATTCAGAGTGACATACATCAATTGATCAGTTAGGGGTTCAGTGCTTTGCTCAAGGACACCTCGACATACTATGTGCAGGACCGGGAATCAATCCTATAACCTTCAGATTGCCAGACGACCGTTCTACCTACTGAGCTAGGCCGCCCCTGACTTCTGTGAGGATGACGCACACACGACTGCCAGTGTCGGTGCCTCTTGACAGGTCTCGGTCACGTGATAGGTTACCAGCCGTGAACTTCTAGGAGAGGCTGCAGTTAAAAAGATAGCACAGGTTCCTCTTTCAGCTTGCACCGTCACTAGATGAATTGAGAATATTGCAGAGGATCTTGAGAAGCAGTTGTTGGAGAGGATTGATAAATCATTTTGGCACGCAATACAGGTTGACCAGTCTACTAATGTTGATAACAAGGCAACACTACTTGTTTATGTATGATATATATATATCAGGAGGATGTGCAGGAGGACATGTTATGTGCACTATTGTTGCCAACCAACACCACAGCCGCAGAACTATTCAAGTCTCTGGATGATTACATATCAGGAAAACTAAATTGGTCCTTTGTGTGGGCATGTTCATGGACGGAGTGGCTGCTATAACCGGACAGCTTTCTGGTTTAACTTCTCGGGTGAAGGAGGTTGCACCTGAATGTGAGTCAACGTACTGTGTCATTCACAGGGAAATGCTGGCTAGCTGAAAAATGTTACCTGAACTCAACAGTGTGTTGAATGATGAAGCCCATGCCCTTAACTCGTGTCTGTTCGAGCAACATTGTGAGATGGACGCGGAGTACAAACGGCTTCTCTTACAGACTGAAGTAATGTGGCTATCCAAAGGGTGTTTGAATTACGAGAGCCGCTGCAGAGGATTTTTCAGGAAAAAAAGTCACCACTGGCAGCACATTTCAGTGACAAGGAATGAGGCACAAAACTCGCTTATTTGTGCAACATATTCAACCTGCTCGATGAACTTAATCTGTCACTTCAGGGGAAATTGAAAACTGTCTTCAAGTTGGCAGATAAAGTAGCTGCATTCAAAGGCAAACTGGAATTGTGGGGACGGCGAGTGAACCAAGAGATATTTGACATGTTTCAAACAATGTCGGGGAATTTGGATGAGACTGAGCCTGATCCATCATTCTCCCATCTGGTGCATGATCACCTGTCTGCTTTTAAAAGACTTTGAGCGGTACTTCCCGACCACAAAAGACCCACGGACTGCGACAGAAGGATCCGCTACCTATTTTTTAACAAACCTGGTGAATCGAGCCTAGAAGAAGATCAACTGTTAGACACTGTAAATAACGGCGGCCTTAAAAGTATGTTTCAGACAACAACTGTGCCAGTGTTCTGGATTAAGATCAAGGAAGAATATTCTGAGATCACCCAAAAAGCATTGAAAACCCTGCTTCAATATCGAACCCCCTACCTTTGTGAAGCGGAATTTTCTGCAGTGACCACAACCAAAACAAAACTATTGAGTAGACTGGACGTATAGAACACACTTCAGGTGTCATGGTTTCCCATTACCCCTAGATGGGACCAACTCGTTGCAGAGAAACAAGCTCAGGGCTCCCACTAATTCTCATTATTATTATTTTATTGACTTGTTCACCTTTTTATATAGAAAGGATCGGTATTTCTCCTACGCTGAATGCACCAATTGTAACTCGCTATATTTCAAAATAAACCTAATCAGCGCAGTCACTTGGATCGAGTTTTTTATAATAATCATTTCTTATTAGAAGGGATTTTCATTCTAAATTGAATACTTTTATTTACAGAATATTAATTTATGAACAAAATGTTGTTTATTGTCTGCTGATGTTTGCATTTGATATGAGACCACTGCGAATTATTTACTATTCAAGCACAGCCGTCCTGGCCATTGCCAGGACGGTTGCGTGGCTGTGTCATTAACGATTATTGAGAAAATGTCAGCTTGAGCTAATGAAGGATGGTCCGCGAAAATATTGTCTTAAATGAAATCGATCCGTTGCGTAAAAAAGGTTGGGGACCCCTGCCTTAAATGATTATGCAATGCAATATATGCTAAAGTATATGTTTAACCTACTGGCCATTGTATTGACATGCTTTGATTTAGTCTCATACTTTTCATATGCATTGTATCACAAGTGTTTTCATCCATGCCGGCATGTATTCATACTTCCTGTGTCCGAGGTGTGGATAAGTCCTCGCACTCATGTCCCTGTGACACACCCTGAACATGTATTGCACTTGGTGATGAAAGTGTAATGGACTGAAGTGATTATTAAAAGCAGGTGTTATCAAATGCTGAAACAGAGTTGGAAAAGCAGAACTTTCATCTTGGCAAAAATGAGACGTTCATCATTCCCTCTGCTAGCCAGCTGTTGTTTCCCTCTTAATTTTCATTGGCAGGGCAACAGAGACGCATTCTCAGGTGCTTTTGCTTCTCTAATGGTGTTGATTTCCACATTTCGATAATAGACAATTAAAGAAAGACCAAAAAAAAAGACCAAACAACTCTGTACATAGAAAATATATCTGTCACTACAGAAGGAAAAGCAACAATGTGGAAAGGCTGTACAATGTGCCATTTTATTCTATATTTGAAAAGGAGCACATTCTTCCAATATAGGTAGATAATAGTGGACAAAAAATTGGGGACTGTAGGGATTTTGGACATATGTTTTTGTAGAGCTGTATGATTTTTCCACAGTGGGAAGCATGCCACCAAGCCAACATTCATCCTCTGGCTTGTATGAAGATGATGGGCCCCATGTGCTGAAAGCTCAAGAGGGGTTTTGGTATCTGCTGACAGCTTGCCTTGCCTGAGGACACAAAAACAAACTCTTGGTGAATGAGGGAGAAGACAGTTCACATAAGCACACACGAGATATGTCGCTAAAGATTGATGGAGATAAATTAATTCCAAAATAATCTACCCCTTTTCTGTCTCCATCCAGTCCTTTTCATGAACTAGCATGATAGTCTTTTTCACAGTCTGAAAATGTAACTGTCAGATTGTTGTCTGTGGGGTGTGAATCAGCCATAAATATAAATCATATTGAAAGCATAATGTTTCATTATGGCTGTTTCCTCTTTGTCTCCAGAGGTCCCTGTTCCTCCTGCTAAGCTTCCTCTCCCTCTTTCAGCTCTGCTGGCCTGAATTTAAAAAAAACCACCCCGCATCATCTGTACCCAATCAGAATAATCATCTGGAGAAATGCACTACAGAGCGTTAAAGAGGTGGAGTGAATGGAGCAAAGGCTATTGGCAAACGGCTCCTTCCAGTCATCTCTGCGTGGCTTTGGAAGCACACCCGGGCAGCTTGGGAGTCAGCCACTCAAAAGACAGACAGTCAAAAAGCCTGATGAGACTCCGGTGCCCAGAAAGTATCACTCTTCTCTCAAGGCTCTGGCATTATGACAGCCCCTCTGGGGACTGGCAGCCTTCCTATAATGAATATCAATAACTCCATGTTCTGTCTGTCAGACACTTTTCAAACTCTTCTAAAACTCAAATGGTGCCAATAAACACCTAGGTCTCCTCATTAGAAAAAAAGCAAACCTGAAGGGCTCTTTGATAAGCTGTATGTTTTAAAGGGGGTCTTCTCTGTTGATCCTCTCTGCTCAGCAACAGGTTCTTAGCAACCTATGCAGGTTCCCTGAGTACATTATACCCTTTCATTTCTAAATTGAACAGACAGAGTAAAGCTCTGATCAGATTCCACTGCTAAAAGACATCAGTGGAAAGCTTTTCCGAGGGTCAAGCATTTTACATGCTTCAATCAAACCAGTCTGTACGATTCATAATCTGACCTTTTCAGGCAGCAAAGCCACTCAAACCTTTTCTGTAAGGAAACAGTTGAGGGTGGGCTGGGAAGCTGCTCATCATAAGGTTGGGTGAGATTTTTAACAGGGAGTATTTATAATTGCAACACAAATGGTTAAGAACAAACAAATGAACAGAAAAACGATAAAACCCTCTTGAACTTTTGAACATTCTTTTTCCTCAGTCGTTCATCTTGCATAGCAAACAAACACTGTGGCGGAAGTAGACGCTTGCAGAATGAGCAGAACAAAATTTACAAGCCAGTTGTAACCCTGCCAACTTAAAAACCTTAGACATACCTGGCTAATCACTGTGGAAAAGTGGATGTAGACTTTGGAATGTTGATTTTGGAAAGTTTGAGAGTATTTCATACTCAGACTATCCCCAACCCCTTTGTGATGCTATCCTACATTCCAAACTCTCACTAGCCTTTTTCTTGCAAATAACTATTCTGTACACATACTGCCTATCGCAAAGCTGTAAAACAACAACTTCCATGTATTAAAAGGTTCATAGATGAAAAAAAAAACAAAATATAAGGCTTCATGATCCCTCTCTGGATTCTCCGGTGCTGCAAAATGAAGAGGTGTCTTGTAGTTCTTCATAATGTATAGCAGACAGAGAGAAAAACCTGGTGATACTCCAGTACCCAAGATCTATCAACGCTCTGTTCTCTAAAGTCCTGGCAGGGTGACAGCGTCTTTGTGGGCTGGCACCTCCCTCAAATGAACATTGGCCCTGTGTTATGAATCTCTGCCACTGTGCCCCTGAGATTTGTACTTGTCTGCTGTCTGGACATTGTAAAATGCTGAAGTGTTGCATTCTGAAAACTTAAGCGTACATTAGGGAGCCTTTAGTGTTCCTCATATTGCAACCAAAAGGTTCCTTGAATGATCCCTCACATCTGAACCTTGATGCCAATTCCACAAGCCTTAAAATATTGCTCTTTCAAGGAGAAAGAGACAGACAGATGGAAAGATAGATAGATAGACAGGCAGAAAGAATGATGGACCATTATATGTTATCTGCTAACATGACCTGGCTAAAGAGCTCTTCATAATCCCCCCCCTGAACTTGGCCATCTTGGACTGCAGGCCAGCTATCACATCTGTGTCCCACAAAGAGAGGATCCTACTTCCAAACACAATGCAGGTTGTAAAGCCATTTATAATGAAGCTTCGATATTGCAAAACAAACAATGTATGAGCCAACATGAAGAACATATGAAAATGACTGGCGTCACTGAGGAAATTCCTCTGGCTCCTTTCTGAGCCCAGTTAGACTGTTTTTAAGATACTCCAGAGCATCTCTGGCAGATGATATGTAGATGTGTCACAGCTCTAAGTGGACCTATTTTTAATGTAATTTTATGATATATCAACTTAAGCTATTCAATTATTCTCTCCCTTGACACGATACAACATTTTATTATGTTGTGATAGGCTTTTGTCTCATCTGCTGATTAGTAGTTTTTTGCTACAGTGATCTAGTAATTATCATTAATAAATCCTTAAATCTTTCATTTCAAATCCCTTTGAATTATTCATATGAATCTTGGTTTTTTTCTTACCTTTCACAACAATCTCTGTCTGTATACTGCATCTTTGCAGGACTGGTCCCCCTTGAATATACCCTCAGCTTACCATCCCCTTCTCCAGTGTGCTGACTTGTTGCACCGGAGCCTCCTGCTCCTCTGTGAAACTTTGAATCTGTTGCCACAAAAAGTCCACATCTGTCATACTGACCAGGTACTTAATACATAGCTCAAGGAGATGACAAAGATACAAAAAGTTCCCACACGCAGGATTTTAGCTTGTCTCGCTTTTTGTATTATTTTGGAAATGCTGAGAACTTGGTTGGTACTTGCACAGAGTATGGCTGATAGATTCTCATCAATCAGAAAATTATTACTGATTAAATGACAACGGAACATTGATCTGGGGCATGGAGACCCTTGGCAAATATTAGGGGTATCTAAATATCTGTAGTGCTGAGCTCAGAAAGCAGTGCTCGCAGGCTAATGGCTCGGGCACCCCTGAGCATCTGTAACAAGACTGTGCCAAAAGGAATATTTGGTGTGGCTCTA
>OMLC01103069.1:7337-19071 GCA_900302585.1 Regalecus glesne | reverse complement strand
CAGTCATTTGAAGTATAGTCTACCCTCATGAGCAGTCAGGTTACCAAAACCACAGTGATACAGCCTGTCACGACACTCTCGATTGTACTGCGATAAAAATTAAGAATAGTTTTGGTACGCATTCCGAAACCCTTTGAGAAGCCTCGGGAAATGCATTCTCTGCTGTGCTTTCTTCAGCATGCAATTGGTGTCGAGAGACCATCGATTAATGGAAAAAAAAAAAAAAACTAAAACATTTTGGTGTCCTACTCAGAAATTTAAAGGCAAAATTCGAAGGTCGATCAGATTCTTGGGTAAATCACCCTCACACAGTGGCTTTTAGTTGGAGCATTTGGGGAAATGATGATTCAAAGGTTTTAAACGGCAATTGTTGGAGAATATTTAACATGTATGTCTTTGTTCTGTCTACTTCCAGTTTACTGTGATCAGCTCATTTGTCTTCCCCTCGATGCTTCCACGACCGCTCAACGTTTTCTTTGCTGTGTGTATCCTGCTGACCTGCGGTTCGACCCTTGTGCTGGTAATGCAAACGCAATAACACAATAATCTTGAAAATGAAACTGTTATCTCCTTTTTGGCACGGTGCAATCACCAACCTGTGGTTGGTTGGGGAGTGTTATCAACATGCCAGCTGCAGGTTTCTCCCAGGGAGCTTAAAGTGTGCAGGTGGCTCACACTTGTTCTCTGAGAGCCATTTGCAGCTGTAACACACCAACTCCCCTGTAGGGGGTGCTAATCATAATGGGAAGTTATGTTCCTTGTGACACTAGGCTAACTAAGAAACTAAATAGAATGGGGTCTGTTGGACCAACAAAGCACCAACCCTTCTTAAAGGAGTAAAACTGTAATTGTGTTTTTTCTCCAATATCACTTAAGAAAAAAACCTCATATTTCCATATAACACTGCCCTCATTATTCCTTAGTTTCATTCCCTTTTTTCACAACCTTACTTTCTTGCCCCTTCCTCTCTCTCACATTTCAGATATTTTGGTACCGGCAGGGTGATCTGGAACCAAAGTTCAGGAATCTGATCTACTTCATGCTGGCGTCCATCGTGCTGTTGTGTCTATGTGCCAACCTCTACTTCCATGACGTCACGTAAAGGGAGTCGAGAGGAGAGACATGGCCTTAACTGTCTCTCGCTGTCTCTATCTCTGTCTCTCTCACACAGACGCACACACACACACACACACAGAGCAAAAAATAAAATTCAAATGGAAGGACGAACAGAAAGGCAGAAATGACGGATTAAATCTCGATGCTCACAGGGGACCCAACTCAAGATAAGGCACAAAGATGCACTAACAAAATTCCTAACATTGGGACCAAAAAGACTTGTACACACACTAAAACTGAATTGATACCCGTCTAAACTAACACACGGCCAACTAAGGATTCACAGCCAGTGCACCAGTGGGATCAAACTAATGGATGTGGTGATGCACACACATGTGGCCCAGTCATAAACAGAAAATCTATGCTATCATAGTATGCGAGTCTACTGGACAGAATGCCAACCAAGTTTAAATTGAATAAGTGTGTTTGCACACACAGATATTCTGATGTTTTTCGGGATATTTCAGTGTTTTGGGCTGATTTATGTGAAAAGCCATAGCCCTTTTGTGAAACCTGAATATGAGAGGTGAGGCGCTTACTTTTGGTAGGACAATGAGGCATGTATGGATCATATCATGTTTACTGTTGTTTTTTTTGTTATCGATGAAAGTGCTGTTCACCATGTTAACATTGAGAATATTGTTTTATTCATGTAGACAGAAATTTTATGATCATGTTATGAAGAATGTGTATCAACAGTCTATTCTGAGTAAGACTTTCACTGGGACAGGAGTTGTCAGAGTGCTGTGTACATCATAATATGCACGGGGAGGAGCTTTCAACTTCGCCATTCCCCTCAGTACTGTAGACAACAACGTATACTAGCTCAAACCAGCACAGCACAAGCAGCTGCAGGGTTTAGTGACAAATATTTATGGAATATTTTCTTTTGTCTCTCTTTTCTTCTTGTTTAGCTTTTCTGTTGAACACATCTGGATTTGATTTTTTTTAAAAATTGAAATCAGGTTAAGCCAAGATTTTTATACCCGTCCAAGTGATTTTAACATGGAATTTCATTGACTGCCGATGTTTAGCACTGTAGCTGTAGAACTTGTAGCGCCGGGCAGAGTGAGTTGGAGTGTTCCTGGTGGCTTACACCAAGGCTGCACAACACTAGAGCTCTTTATATGGATCTTTATAGGTCACTATATCATGTTGTCTAAATTTTGTACCCGTCATTACATTTACAGATGGTTGCTGTTTCTCAATGTACTTACTAGCTTTAAGCAGCGTTCTGATTCAGGTTCTTGATTCTAGTTTGTTTTCCGCCATCAGGAATGATACTGACTGGATTGATTGGAAATCTCGACAAGACAGATGTATTTAGATGAAGGATTTCAAACTCTTGGTGGCTTTTTCACTTTTCACAGAGGAATTGTTGGTTAGCAATTCACTATATGGAACCACCCAAGGCTCAGGGTGCTATCTGGATATGACATCTCATATCTGTAAAGCTGCTTTAATAGACATTGGAAAATACAGCCACTGTTCACCAGTGACAGACTGGACAGGTTTGGGCCTACTTTCCCAAAATCCTCTTGGCACTAATACTGGGCCAGCTCATGTCGACAGCCCAGTTAGGTTTTCATCAGTTTTATCAAGTCTTCCAATTCTGAAAATTATGCAAATTCAGTGCATGACTGGCAGCATCAGTGTTGCAAGAGGATTCCACGGGTAGGTTTGTACTCAATAAGGACATGTGGGGGCTTTTGAAGGCCAGGACCAGCATAACAGATTAACATCAAATCACAAGTCATTCATTCCTTTGAAAATAAAATCCAGATGACTCATCTGTTTTGACTGAATAGATACAGACACTGGTGCTTGATACCATCATGGGAAAACAAGTCCTGCCTTCCAAAAAAAAGGTTAATAAGCTAACAATGACCTTAGGATTGTCAAAGCCAAGTGTTGCTTTTTTATTTAATATTTCATGAAATAAACAATCTTATATGTAGCAGCTGCCTCCCTATTCTCTTATTTGAGGGAAGCAAGGCATGGGATAAAAATCTTAAGGAGTGCTGGGATAGGCTCCAGCAGATTCGCTACCCAATTTCAGATAAGCAGTTGATGAATGAAAGAATGAATGAATAATGAGAGATGCAAGTCAAATTTTCAAGATGGCGCCATAAGAGGTGGGCGACTTGCCTGGAGCTCCGTACCAATGCAAATCTCGAATCATACAGCGAAAGTCAAAACTTTTTTCACAATAAGTCGCCACATTGTTTGGGTGGACATGGATTTGGATTGAGCATGGGGGGGGATTGAGGCCAGATGCCTTTCCTGATACCCTGCGGTGGGTTTGAACCCATAACGTCTGGCTTATCTGTTCCCAAGGCTCTACTACTGCATCTGTCCAAGTAATACAACATTATCCAGTAATTATAAACACATCAAAGCGTATCATATCATTATCATATCTCCTGTAAGCATTGACTGTCATTTAGAAATGGGTCATGTTGATCTGGCTCCCTTCATAATGAAAGTTGATTTTATATTAGTGTCAGTCCCAACATATTACTGTATTACTGACTGAGGGAAATCACTTGAATTATAACTTCAAGGAAACCACCAACAGAGGGCAGAGTGATCAACAAATAAGGGGTGAAATAATAATAATAATAATAATAAGCTTGTATTGTCCAAGATTGAAAAACCACTTGACTATCCTATCTGTCATGGGGGCTGAGTTAGGTCAGTGGTAGAGGAGGTGCCTTGGAAAAAAGACAAACCAGTTGTTGTGGGTTTGATCCCGACACAGGGTGTAGGGCCTTAATCTCCACATGCTCCATCTAAATCTGTGTTAAGTCAAGTTTATGTGTGTAGCCCGTTATAACAAATAAATCTGACTGAGTTTCACCACCTAGGCAATGTAGGGAGTAATCAGTGACACATAATAGACCTCGGTAGCTTCACTCATGCATTTTTAGTAGATCACTTACTCTGTGGGCAAGCTCACATCAATCCACTCTCAACATGGAAACTATGAAGGCATCCCAAGCTCCAAAAATCACCACTGCTTTCCTCCATTGCCCCCTCACCTCTGGGGGATTAGAATCAGATGTGGAGGCTGAAAAACATAACTTGGGTTCAAATAAAGGGGATGCGAGATACTTCCTACTGGAGGTAAATAGCAGAATTGATAGGCAAAGGCCAACAGAGCCCATTCTAAAGATATGTACAACATGTGATATAACTCTACAATCACCTAAGATAAAAACACTATTGGTACTATTATTGGTATTAAAAAAAAACACAAATTTGTTACCAAAACTCTGATTGGTTGGCTTTGGCATCTTATAGTTTAGAACTAATTGACTAAAAATGTGAGGAGTGTCTCATTTGTTGATGAAGCACAGTATCCGGCCTAACTGCACTGGTCTCCAGTGATTAAAAAAAAAATCAGTCTGCATTGGTTTGGTTTAATTAATTTTCCGAATAATAAAAAATATATTTCTTGACAATATAAGATGTGTCTGGTGAAATGAAATAGCTGAGAAAATGATTTTCACTGTTGAGCTTTCCTCTTGTGTTATTAAGACTTCAGAAATAGATGCTAAAGTGGAAACCGTCACATTGTATAAATGCGTTACAGTTATTTAAGATATACCCAATGTTGACCAAAAGTCTAGTAAACATAAAGTTGGCTTCATCCGTGTTGATAGCATAACTGGTATATATGAAAACCATCCAACCAGAGAACTGCTGTCTCATGCAGAATAACCTCTCAAGACACTATCATGTCTTAAGATATTTATTGTAATGGTACAAAGTCAATATTAAAAAAACGGTTGGCACGCCAATATAAATACTGACATAAATTACTGTGCTGAGATCAACAACTGGGTAATGGCATTGCAGCATTTTCCCTTTAATGTCTATATACATACATCTGCCGATGCTCTTGGACACAACTTCAGTGGTGTTCCTGGGATCATCGGGTGTTTAGGGTCTTTCAACATCATAAACCCTCCTCCAGGTGACCCAGCTGGGGCTGATCCGACCCCAGCTTGTGTCCAGATGGCTAGTTTAAGTATCTCTGTGCAGCAGTTTAGGATGTGTTCCAGGGTTCCTCGCTCGGAGCACAGTGAACACACTGGTGACTGCTTTGCCCCACGTATGCAGATATGATGGGCTTGGAGGCATATCATATACTGCCTGGATGAGAAATTGGATATGATCTGGCTCAGCTTTCCAAAGTTCAGCCCAGGTCACTTTTCTCTTGACTGCACTCTCCCATCTTGTCCAGGCTCCCTGTTGCTTCATTCCCACCGGCCTGCTGGTTCCCATCTCCTCCTGAATTAAGTGATGCTTTTCCTTCACTTTGATGGTGTTCATTTGAGGAGCTGGAACGGATCCCAGCCCAGCTCAGCCTTGTGAGCCCGCTCCCACCAGTCCATTGTGATGCAGCTTTGCCTCTGCTTCCTGAACACCTTACGCTGCCCTTCACTTCCTGCAAGTCCTCACTTGGATCCCTGCTTGAACCACCCGTAGATCAGTTGAGTCCCTGTACTGGACCACCTCTCTGGCTCCTGTCACTATTGAGTTTTTAACTTTAATGCCTGGGGAATCTTTACAGGGACAGACGTTATCATAAACACTTGATGCCAGCAGCTTGGCTAGTAAAAAAAACAAAAAAACCCACCCATAAACACCCCTACACGTTGGAGCAGGCTGATGAACTCATAGATGTTGATGACATACAATGTGGAGGTGGTACATCAGTAGAACTGAATACTTCAGTGTTGAACCAGCAACCTAATGACCGCAAATCCATCTTTCTAACCACACTCCTCTACCTAGTGTTCGGCCTTTTTAATGAAAATGATTTTCCTCATTGAGATCAGGCCCAATGGTAAAAGTCTATGTCCTTCGAACAAAACAGAGCAGTCCTCATTAGAGCTCAGTATCAGCTGATGCTCAGAGTGCAGCTTTCTCAGTTCGTGTAAGCTGGTAAAAAGAGATATTGGTTCAGTGCAAGCTAAGTGGTCTACCTAACGGACAACAGGCATTCCATATAAAAAGACATGTGCAACTTTCAAAAGCAACTATGAAAAGTAGTTCTAATGTAGAGGGGTCAAAGGAAATATTAGAGATCAAATCCTGTTACAGTTACTGTCATTACCCACCTGCATTGCCTCAACATGTACACAACCTTTACATTTGCCTAGTCAGACCTGATAAAAGTATGAAGGATAATATAGGGCTAGCTTGTCAACCACGTGTACTAGCAGTTGTTTCTCTGTGGACTGTCCCATTGTCTTGGTGGAGAAGCGTGCGTGGTGCCGAGATCCCGAGGGCGATGCTATCTGGAGCTATGCTCCTGGTAGGGTCACCCATGGCAATAAGGTCAAGGTGGGGAGGTCCCTGACAAAGAACAATCTAACCAAGACCGCAATGGTGGAACAGGCGGGGGAAGGCTAGAGTAGAAATGGACCCCGAGTCTTTTTAAACTTCATGCCATTGGATTCTGACCCACTTCTGTCAAGGACCATGTAGTGGTAAGTCCGTGCACCAGTGTCCCCACAATAAAGTCATGCCCAGGCTTCTCCATAAAGGAAATTGACCCTAACATCCCAGATTGGAGAAAACAGACATAACTAGTGTTAGTTAGCCATGCTAGCATAGAGGCAAGGAAAGGAGAGCCACTTCATTTGGTCATTGTAGTGTTACAATGAAATATGTTCTCTACATCTAACCCATCCTACCGCACGGGAGCAGAGTAACTAGGAGTTCAGTGTCTTGCTCAAGGACATTTCACACGCTTTTTGTGGGAGCTGGGGATCGAACCAGCAACCTTTTGGTAACTAAACGACCCACTATATTTCCTGAGCTGTGCCATTCCTAGCCGTGCTCACAGTGCATCCAGAAGCTTTGAGAGCAGGATGCATTATTTTAACAATTTTATAAACAAGTCTCAATTTGATTTTCCTTTTTTTTGGTAAATAAATAAAAATCAAGGCCATTGATGCCTTAAGGGGAAAAAAGTGTCAGCGACGTGTTACGAAATGGAATCAATGAGAATTGTACTGGTGTGATTCCTCATTGCAGTTCCAAGTAGATGGGAAGAAGAGTTGCTGTTGGTAACAATATTCCCAGTACATGTGGAGTCACTAGACAAGAAAAACACTGTATAAAATTGAGTCCATTTACCATTTTACCATTCACTGAGCTCAATATAGAGGAGGGGACCACCCCCCTCCTGAATAAAAAAGTTCCTTTCCAAGTTGTTCTTTTGGTACCGTCAGTGATGTCACCGAACCAACCAATAAGGAGACACCTCAGTCTGATCCTTCCTGGTTTTCAAGGATTGGGTCTGAGGAACAAGACAGAGGGAGAGTACAACAGACTTATGGACAAATCCACAAAGGATAGATTGCAGTTGCTGATGAACCTATGAATATTGCATCATTCAGAACCACTCTCGGACCGGTCTGATTCACAATCTCTACTTGGGCTAATTACATTACAGCACAAACACATTCATGAAGTTTTACACGTGAATGCAATTTGACCTTGTTTTTCATCTGGTTGCAGTTATCCATGTGACAAAGTATAAATGGTGTCTTTGTGCCAAAGACACAGGCAAGGCTCAATGTAATCCTTGATGTCATCAATTATAGCAAAAATTGTTTGACCTGTGTCTGCAAATGACTTCAGTCTCAGTTACATCAAAAAGTGATATTCTCCCAAATATCTACTCACAAGCATGGCTGGCATGACTCTGGCCTTTGCCCCCCTACGATCACTGCTGCCATGGTAACTGGAAAGTCTCGGCGTGACACCCTTTATAAATGTACTTCAGTTACCACAAATTCTCTTAGGGCAGTAGTAATTTTCCCTCTGTGTGTGGCTGTTAGTGTCGGTGATTGTGAATCAGACATTTTATGCAATGAGGATCATTTATGTAGAAAGCGGCCAATTTAGCGCCAAATGTATGTATCACCTAATTTAAATGCGTGCAAATAGCATGGGAGCACCAAGATGCTATTTGCTTGGCAGTGCAGTTAGGAGTGTATTTCACCTGTAACAGGTCTTTTGAGAACAACACAGTTTCTTTTTTACTTGTTTGTGTAGGTTTAGCAGCTGGAAAAGCCATGCATCCTTTTGGGAATTAGCCAGTGTGTGTCTGTGTGTGTGCCTGTGTGTGTGTGTGTGTATTTGTGAATATACAAAGTGTACAATGTGTCTGTCCTGTGTGACCATTTGGGTGCTTTACCCGTCAGTGTGGTGCTGATGTTGGGAGGGGATACAATCAGGACAGCACTGCCAGCAGCAATCTCATTATCCACCACTGGCCGTTCATCTGAAGGTGAGCTGAGAGCCTAATGAACACATGGGTATTAAGACACACAGATTTACATAGGTACACACACAAAGGGTATGTAGACTTCTTCAAAACAATAACACAAACTGGGGGACTATTCGCGACATGTAAAATAGACCCACCTCGACAACAACACCGACATACTGTTCACATTCGCTACAGCAACATTTGCTTTGTTTTCAGCTTATTGATGAAACAGTGGTGTAGCTATAATTTTTGCTCAGATATTTTTGTAGAGTATTCAAATATTCAAAGGGGGCATGGTAGCTCAGGGGTAGAACGGGTAATTTTGGGTACTATTGTGCCAGAGACTGAGGGTCTGAACCCACTGTGGGGCATCATGAAGCACATCTGGTCTTAATCCCAAAAGTCTGGCCTGGTGACCTGTCCAAGGCAATTCTCCACCTGTCGCTATGATAGGCACCAGCAGATCCAGGACCAGACTTTGGATAAGTAGTTGTTGATAGGACATAATGGGGCAGCATAGCTCAGTGGGTAGAATGGTTGACTGGAAGGTTGCAGGTTTGATCCCGTCTTGCAGAAAGCATGTCGAGGTGTCCTCGAGCAAGACACTGAACCTCTAACTGCTCCCCAAGTGCCACATGGCAGCTGTTCACTGCTCCTATACAATAGGATGGGTTAAATGCAGAAA
This sequence comes from Regalecus glesne, assembly GCA_900302585.1. NCBI lineage: Eukaryota > Metazoa > Chordata > Actinopteri > Lampriformes > Regalecidae > Regalecus > Regalecus glesne. Next base: position 9,976 of record OMLC01103069.1, on the reverse strand, counting down.
ATTGCTAATTTCCCCTGGTGGGATAGATGAAGGAAAATGTATTATTAAGAATTATTATTATTTATCAGTATTATTATTTATTGTGGAAGTCAGGCGTAGCGGGTCTGTATCCCACCGCACTGGCTTGGTAGATTTGAGGCATTCATTGTAAAGTGCTTTGATTGGTTGCTAGATAGAGAGGCACCTTATAAGGACATGTTCATTTACCAAATACTCAACATCAGTGTACTGGAGTTTAGCACTACGTCATTAATGAAGACAAGCCAGTGGGTTTTACCTTGTCAGGGAAGTGTTCTACGACTGCTCTTCTTGTCTCTGGTGGAACATCCCCTGAACCAACCAGCAGACTGGAAGCATCAAGCCTGTCTTCCTGGCCCTGGCCCTCCATCTCCACAACCAACTGTGATTCTCTTAGAACCTCTGAGGAGGTGGGATCTGAGGTGACGGTCTGAATGATGACACCGTCGCTTGAGCAGAGGCCCTCCGTCTGAAAACACACACACACACACACACACACACACACACAGGTGTTGCCACGGGACCAATTATATACCACCTCCACAGTACAATACTCTACAAATGGCTTTAAAATTTGGTTTAATAACTTTACTTTCTCTGGCCTGGACTAATTATTGGTTTTATTGTTGATTTACTCAACATAATTTTCATATAGGACAATAAAAGCTTGATTTAAAATTATAATACAATAATATGATAAAACGATTCACACATTTGACAGAAGTGCATCGACAGAGAGCAAATATACACCACTCATTAAAAAGAAAGGTTTAAAAAAAGTCTGGGACACCGCTTACTGAAAGGCTGTGCAAGATGATGTGTTCAGGTGAGGATGGGGAGGAGCTTGTTGTCAGGGTAACCGTGCTGTTATTTGTCAGACTGAGCGGCAGGCCCTGATTGGATGTTGTCTGGAGGTAGTATGTCCCAGGAGTGCCAGTGGGCTGCAGGTGGAAGGACTAGAAAACAGAGAAGCATCAATATATCTTGTACACACTCTTTTCTATTATCATAAGGTGGATGTCAGTATGATGCGTATGAAGCTAAGTTTTACCTCAGTGAGAAGGGGAGTCCAAATGTGCCAATGTTCCGAAATTATGAGTATCTCATTTTTCTGGTGGACATTTATAATTTAGGATTGTACTCAAACCCATGTTTGAGAGTTACTCCCATTGCCCAGTAATCTTTAATATTGCTGGTTAGACTATTGGATGATAATTAAATCTAAGCCAAACCTATACTCTCCGTTTTTAAATAATCACTCTATTTTAGATGAAGGTTTTCTTTAATAAGAGTGGGCAGCTTGTCATTCTAGCTATGTATGCCCTGTGATTAGTAAGGCATATGTATTGATGGGGCCAGGAAATGATGATCCAGAATTTGGAAGTTTGAACCTACTGCACGGCATCAGAAAGGGTATCCAGCTACACTCCATCTAAGTCTGTGTGCCCCCCCCCTACAACATGGGAACTAATTGCGACACTTAAAAACGTACCTCACAGGGCGTTCATTGATGGCTTGGATCTTATTCCTCCTACTGAGCTAGCTCAGCAGGACCTTCCTCACTCACTGGAGATACTTGGCTATAGCTGACCTCCTAGCAGTTTCCATTTGTCTATGGGATACCCAAGTATTCCTAACTGTCCTGTCTTGTTCTGCAATGTGGCAATTCAGCCTTTTCAGTGCTCACCAGCGTTCCTCTTTATGCCACCATTTGACTGCTTGACCAGTCCAAATGACATCCCTATATATTTGCTATAGATCCTGTTGAGGTGGATCAGATAATGTCAATATCTTGGCTCATTCCTGGCTCACAGCTTGATGTCATCCATTTATAGGAGTTGGCTGATTCTAAGTCCACTTCTAAGCTTCTATCTATATCCATTCTTTGTGAGATCTGACCAAGGGGGTTCAGGCCAATACAAAACATCAGCGGGGATGGTTCATCACCTTGATATATGTCACATTTGCTGGTTGGTTACCTGTGTGATTGTCTTTGAGTTGGCCACTAGTGCTCTTGTCTACTACCACAATGAGTTCTTGATGAAGGCTATTAGTGTGCTGTTGGCTTTGTATAATGCCACCTATCCAAGTAACCATATGTCGGGCATTGAATTGTAGGATTTTTGTAGTCAAACCAGACTGTGCTCAGGCTTGTCTGTCTAGATTTCCAAGTGATTGGTCTATAAATCAGTAGCTGATGCTTTCACCCTCTACTTTTGGTCCAATTCCTTTCTGAGTTTTGCCCATTTATTGATTCATGTGCCTGTTCAGCTTAGCTGCTCTGTTTATATATGTGTGTGTACACACACACACACTCAGAGAGACAGAGAGAGAGAAAGAGAGAGAGAGAAAGAGAGAGACAAGCACACACAAAAAACTTTGTTAAGGAAACCACCAACAGAGGGCAGTGTTCAGCAAATTGGGAGTGAAATAATCCGCTATCCACTGCTTCAAGGGATTTCTTTCAATTTTGGTTGGTACAAGCCTGTTTCATGCTAGATATATGTGTGTGTGTGTGTGTGTGTGTGTGTGTGTGTGTGTGTGTGCGTGTGTGTGTGCGTGTTAGAGGAGGAAGAGGGGGTCATAGTAAGCAATTGCTTGGCTATAGAACCAAAAAGCAA
>OMLC01103067.1:6471-24881 GCA_900302585.1 Regalecus glesne | reverse complement strand
CATGCAGTTGGGTGTTCGAATCCCGGCTGTACCGTTTCCAACCACAGCCAGAGGTCCATAGTTAGTGGGTGATAACTGGCTAAGCCTCACATGGGTATAAGGGTTAGGTTGGATAAAGTATTCTGGGTTCACTAGTGTCCCCCTCTGGGTCGTCCAGGCCTCTTGGTTAAGTGAAGGGAAAGTACTCTGCTTCATTCTCCTCTGACGGCCAAGCACTGTGCTTTCCCCACCAGACCATGATGTGTGGACTAGTGAGGGCTAGTGGTCATGTGACTTGGAGGAGACACATGCTACCACTTCCTCCTTCCTGTTGTTGTTCTAGATGGGATCAAAGTGAGAGATCCTGCTATGGGCAACTCAGGGGAATTTGGGTGGAAAAGAGGATTAAAAACGTTTTAAAAAAGAAATCCCTGCATGGATCATGTAGATACTGACACTCAGCACTGGGATGGCTGCTCGGCACGCCAGTCCTCTTTCCCTATGCTGAAGGACACTGCTATTGTAGTTCATACTTGTTCTCCTTGGAGTCGAGCCTTGCCCGGGCCTGTGGGGCCAGTTCCCAGGGGCCTCACTCCAAGGGGGCCTGCAAGCCAAGGGCCACACATGATGTGTGAGCAAAGACTTCTGAAGGAAGTTGAATGCAGGGTCCTTTGGTGGAAACACTGCCAGCTGACCCCCACACCCCAGGGTGCTCATAGTGGGACTTAACCACAAGGGCCCCCCCGGACCCTCAGCACTGACAATATGAGGGTCTCCAGACCCATGGCTGTTTAAAACATAAGCAGACCACTAGGACCCCCATCCATCCATCCATCCATCCATCCATCCATCCTCAACCCCTTGTTCAAAGTCAGTTCATGGGATGATGTTGGAGCCTCAGCAGTCATTGGGTGAAGTGTGAGGAAACCCTCTGGACAGATCAGCATTCTATGTCAGGGCAGACCTCGGAGATCACCGCTGGTTAACCCTCCTGACCCCTTCCGGGTGGTTTCAAACCCGCATCATCTGACTCATCCGTTCTGGACACGTGCGCTCTACCGCTAAGTTACAACAGATTCATATTTCAGTATGTTTTGGGGATTTCCACACCGTGTCTCCATCAGTGCTACCAGCGGCCTCCTGGTGTTCTGCAGCCGGAGTCCTGTCTCCAGGTGACTGCTCTGATGGGTTTGTTTCAACTCACCTTGGAACACCGTGTCCACATGGACTGACTCATCTTTCTGTGACTCACCCGGAGCTGTTTGAGCTGGGCGAGGACACGTCACACAGGACTGAACCACTCACTGAGAGGGGATCCCTTATAGCTCCACACCCTCAGACAGCGTGCCCCCAAAAATCAACAAAATACCCCCCCCCCAAGCCTGTGTGGTGCGGTGTGTCCACGGGGATCAACCCAGCGAGTCAAACTCTAGACCTGTTGTGGTGCCGGAGATACACACACTGTGTGCACACTGACCCTGACTCGTTCTGAGACGGCTTCGTCTCCCCGGGGGCCTAGCGAGAAAGATCCATCGTCTGCCCACCCACCTGAGCCACCGTCACGAGGAGGCAGCGGAGGCCCAGATGGGTTTCCTGGCAGTGACCTGCTTGTTCCATATGTGACTCGACGCTCTCCTGCGCTGGATGTGGCGAGGCGGCGTATCAGTGTTGTTCTCTGGAGATCAGATCTACAGCACGCTCTGGCCCCGACAGCTGCACGGCTGCATTTCACTGCATGTCGTGGCCTGCAGCGCTCGCCGGGAAGCCTCGCTCACCCTGCAGGCAGCCAGGAGCTACGGGACTGAAACGCTACCCAGAGAGAGCCCAGCCCGTTCCCCTCACGGCCGGGGAGATACAGCGTGCCTCCAGAGTCTGCCCCTGCTCACATCGGTCAGTCCTTCAGCGGGTCAGAGGTCAGGGTGGGGGCGTCCCACTACCTGCATAGCGGTGGTCCGGTCCGACTGGACGGTGGGCGCTGAATCCTACCACGCCTCAGTCGGACCGTTCCTGCTACAGGAAGGTCTCACACGATCACGTGGGAGAGATGTCAAGGTGGAGACGTGACCAGACTACGGCTGACGGCCGTCTCCACGGCGTTTTAAGGGTGTCTCGGCAGGTTGGGTGTGAGAGTGGAAGTGACATACCCGTCTCCCACGACCACGCACTTGATCGCCTGCATCTTGTTCTCCGCTCCCTCGAGTTCAGCTCAGTTCTGTGTTCTGTTGACTTCCGAGCTCCGCTTGCAGACGCTGTTCACTCAGACTGATGTAGCTCAAGCTGTAGACACACACACACACACACACACACACACACACACACACACACACAACTACAGGAAGTTGTTGCACACAGCCTCCCTCCCTCCCTTCTCTCCTCCCTCCCTCCGCCGCCCTCATAAACACTTCCCTTTTTTATCTTCTAACACACACAAGCCAGGCTATTTGCACACACTCGACCAGAGCATTGATTTACGTCCGCACCACCCGTGGGCTCCGACACGGTGTCCACGGACACGCGGGTCAAGTTGAGCTCAAACGTTGGGCTGAACTCGGAGGGTGCGAGGAGGAAAGAGGAGGACGACTCTTATTCCACTCTTCATTCTCTCACACTCGACCCTTGTGGTCTGCTCAGACATGCCTCACGCCTACGTAGCAGACTGTTAGCACACGGCACGGTGCAGCCCTGAGCCTCTTTACCCTCTGATGTGTGTGTGTGTGTGTGTGTGTGTGTGTGTGTGTCCTCACATGTTTACTCTATAATCATAATGACAAAACGACAATACTCTATAATATTGATAATCATAATCATGTGATGATAATAATGATAATGACCTCCTCTATGGGGACACGTCATATTGATGATCATTCACATTGTAGATCAGCCTGAGTTAATTTTCACCTGCTGTCCCATAGGTTCAGTGTCTCGCTCAAGGACAGCATGGACAGGCTTGATAAACGAACTGGGGGTCGAACCACCGATCCTCTGACTGCTAGACGACCACCCTACCCCCTGAGGTACGTCAGCCGTTATGTTCATACATCGGTTTTAACCGGCTCTCGTCTTTGACTTCATGTTCTTGCAGGGTAGCCATGTCAAATTCCCGCAACACTTAGGTTTGGCGTGAACACTATCGACACGCGTCGCGCACAGCACGCACAACACACACACACACACACACACACACACACTATCAAATATTTCAGAATAAACTTCTGATCCAGTTGAAGCCATTCACGTGTTTGTGACTCCCTCACCTGGATTATTGAGCATGCATCAAGACACACCATCAAATAGTTTCAGGATGTTGCAATGTCACTTTTTCACCACTAGAGGAGGCTTTGGCGCAACCTTTGACCATCAATCCAATCCGTCATGCATAACATATGGCTACTGGCCTCAGTTCAGAGGTGTGGCTGGACGGGGGGGTCGATTGGGTGGGGTCTCTCATTGGTGCCACGAGGTGCGACCTCTCCGTCCTTTGCACACACTGCACGTTTAAACGAGTGAGTTTTCATCTCTGAATCCCCAGACGGCAGCTGTAAAACCAATATCCTACATCTTAACCCCCCTGAGCAGCTCGCAGAGAAGTTGAAAAGCAGTAAAACGACTCTCGCAAGGCTGCTGCACTTTTCAGGGGTGTGCGTGTGTAGGGAGGGTTAAAGTGTCTTGGTGTGGTGGATGCTGGTGAGGTTTGCAAGGGTGGAAACGTCCTGCTCGTATCTGACTGGTACTTCCGTCTGCAGCCCTGATGACGTTGTGGGAGGCGGTGCAGTTTGTCTAAAGGAGACATCCATTCCCTCAACTCAGCTCCTGCAGTGCTGACGGTGGAGCGTGCACGTGATGGGCATTTGTCTTGGTGCGCAGAGGTGTTTTTCCACAGCGCGACTGTAGAATATCTCCTGGACATCCATGACCGATTGCAAAATGGGCAAGAATGTTTTTTTTTTTTAATATCCTATACATTTATTGTTATTTCCCTGTTTGCATTTACTCCTTGCCATTTTGGGATAATCTCTCTGATAATCTCTGATGGTTAGAAAGGCTCATGTCTGCCGTTGGATGCAGTGCCTCGCTGTCATGTTTACAGGACGGTTGCGTGCCACGTTTCTGCACAGTGAGAGGGATTCACATGTCAGGATTCCAATGCTGTCACAAGAGGGTGACCTTCGGCCATTCCTGTCTTAGAAGTTATGAATTATTTAATTTCCTTTTCAGACTATTACGCAGGAGAAGTTTAAAGTTGATATTGTAGATGTTAAATGTGTTAACAGTTGAACGGGCCAGACTCAGTTAAATCTCCTATACAGCAGGTCCCTGTTCTGCAGCTAATGATAGACAGAATTGGATTACAACAAGGAATCTGCATCCATCCATCCATCCATCCATCCATCCATCCATCATCAACCAGTTATCTGAAGTTGGTTCCCAGGGCTCATTAGAATAGGGGTGTGTGGGATGGATGGGAGGGATGTATTGCTGTCTCGCGTTGTGTCTTGGAGGCAGTGCAGTAAGGTTAGGAGGTTATCGTTTGGGACCTGAAAGTAAAATTCAATGGGTAGAGTCATTCTGAATATGTAGGGCATCAGAATTTGAAAGTGCAGTGCAGGTGTGAGTCCAAAGGGAAATACGCTCATGGATCCCATAAGCTCTGATGTCGAGACATGCTATTGGCTGAATGGTCCCCTCTGTGATTAGGGACCACATTGGGAGACGGTTGGATATCATTGAATGAATGATTGCAGGTTTAAATTTGTCAGGGATGGTGTTGGAGAGATGTGTTCTGATCTTATCATAAACGTTCATTTTCTGGTTGAACTTCCTTAAATTATGAAAGTGGTTTTGATAAGGTGTAAATCAAGAAATGTATTTTTGTCATGGTTGATGTATGATTTGCAAAGTGAACAAGTTGAAACCTAGATAATAGATTTCTTAGGGGAATGCATTCATTCTTGTTATCTTGATATCGATATTCAGGTTAATAAATTAAAACCAGTCGTTTACATGGGGATGGTTAGAAGCAAGTTTTTGAGTTTATGACATTAGAGTTTGAATAGGAAAGCTAAATGAAAGTGTCATCGGCGTAGAGTGGACATTGGAATAGACAATAGGAAGGTCACTGATATACAGAAGAAAGAGTCAAGGTCCTAAAATGGAGCCTTGTGAGACTCCCACATTACAAGTAGCAGGGGGAGATTTCACATGGACGACTTTAACTGCTTGGGACCTGTTACATAGATTTCAGAGCATCATAACCACAGAAGAGGAAAGTTGAAATGAGCTAAGTTCACTCAGAAGAAGACAATGAATCTGATGATTCATTGTGTCAAAGGCCTGATGAGAGAATCAATGAAAAATACCTCACCACTGCCGGCCTTCATGCCGGGGTTCATGCCTGTGGTGGTTGAGTCCTTCATACTATTTGCAAAACTACTGGTTTAGGAAGTGGGTTTAAAAATGGCTTCTCGGGGCAGTGATGCCTTGCTGAGGAGCAGAAATTGTGGTAAAATTGGCCTCTGTTCATACAAATATAGGCTCTGAATCAAGAACGAGTCGCAGGTGGAGAGCGGACACACAGTTCAGCTGAAAGAGTATAAGAACCACACAACCAGATTCAGTCTTCTTGAGAAAAGCAGAACTTGCTGTTTCCAGATGACCTCATTCCAATTTAAGCCTATTAGGGACACTCTGAGATGCCTTTCGACATCTTGATGAAACTTAACTAAGCACATTTTTCAGTATTGCAACGTCTTTCACGTATGGAAGCTTCTGCTCTTGAGGTTTCTGTGACTTTTCACACCAGGAGAGCCTGAAAGGCAGCTCAGTGGGAGAGTGTGCACTTTGGGACCTGATGAGCCAGAGGCCGCGGGTTTGAATCCACCGCAGGGCATCAGGAAGGGCACCAGGCCCTAATCCCCTGATCTCCATAAAAATCCGTGTCCACCCCGCAGTAATGTGGGGCCAACACATGACACGTAAAAATGGACCTCTCTCGACCTACGTGTCTTTCTCTTTTTATTGGTCATTGTGACATTTCAGCCTGAGGCTTTCCAGTTACATGGCAGCATCTCTTCTGTCTGAGGTGCACGTCATCATCACCGTCATCTTCGGGCTCTGTGTGTAGGACGCCCCTCCCATGGGAAGCTTTGAAGGCCAGGTCAGGACTTTTCCAAGCCAAACCAAGCATCCTAGGAACCTCAAGGTCTCTCCAGACTGTGTGTCTGGAGAGACAATCTGACCCAGTTTGCCCATCAAATTCTGCACCTTCCTAACCTAAGCCCAGTCTCTGATGAGTCTCAGACTTCTCTCACAGGTAACTTGTTGGTGCTGCAGCTACGGGGTGTAGATTTACTCTGGCCAAACAGTGCCCCTGACTCACGAGGCGTCCGGCCCTTTTGCACGAGAGATGCATTGTAAACGAGGTGCGTATCTCTTCCTCACATGATGTCTGATGCGAGTTTGTTTTGCGTCTTCCCCCAGTGTCCCCAGACTTCACGGTAGAGGAGAAGTTGGAGGTCCAGACCATGAAAACCTACAAGGAGGGCCTGCTGGACGACATCCAGGTTAATTTCCCTACACATGAGTGAAGCGTCATGATCAGCATTCATACATGTGCTCTACATGTGCCTCCACCTGCATGTACACACCATCCATACAGACACAGACGGGGACACGTCTGGATAATCACATGAACCTGAGTCCATGACACACACGCCGACAAACAGGCCCAGCAGATACGTAAACACACACACACACATCTTTGGGAATACACACACCCACACATAGATGCACATGTTTACATGCACGGACCGATTGTTGTGCCGTAAGAGGCGAATACACAGAATGACACACATTCATACACACCCGCGTTATCGATTGGATGCCAAGCCAGACGAACAGACATTACGAGCAGGACAAGTCATTTACGTCATTGTTTCTTAAGTGTGCGTTTAGTGGAGTTTTGCATTGGCTTAGATTTTTTTGCCCACCCTCTGTGAAGTGTTCTTGGCTCTTTTTGGAAGGGGGCTACAGAAATGAGTTACTATTATATTTATTATTATTGTATTTATTATTCTATTTTGTTAATTATTATCATCATCATTATTATTATCATCATTACTGTTATTATCATCATCATTATTATTATCATTGACAAAGCATTAAGCTTTAAGGGGTTCCGATCATTTGCTAGCTACATGTGAAGCACATAACCACGCCGCCAAGCCTGGAATCAAGATAAACAAAAGATTTTCCGTTTTCGACACCACAAAGGGAGATTTGCGTCATGCATTATCATTTGAACGATCGAACGTCAGAGTGTAATGATCACACGACGTCTGCTGTCGTTTTGCCTTGTCCAGAAGCTGAAGTACGAGATAGACATCGTCATGGCGGATATACTCAGCTTTCAGGTTTCCGAAGACAAGTAAGTTTCAAAATCCCAAACCCTTCAAATGGCCGTATCACTCCACAGTGCTGCACCCACACCAGGCCTGACGAACACACTGGGACTGTTCTGGTGTTGGAGGTGTTGGTAAGAGATTGCAGGTGATGCTGCAATGAGACCGGTTATCTTGTTGAGATCAATGAAGATTCCACTTTTTTTAAATCGGGGGTTTCAGTTCTAACGTTGCCCCTCACTGGTCCTCCATAACCAGGGTAGTCCGAGAGATGAGGAAGGTAGAGGGGAGGTACTGGGCGGTGAAGGCAGAGGAAGAGGCGTATGGTGAGGGTCTGAGAGGCTGGCCAGTCAGGAAGGAGAACAGGCCTCCCGCTGGAGGGCTGGACGGAGGCTGTACGACGGGGAGGTGACGTAGGGTGGAGGTGGAAACGTGCTGAGCAGTGAGGAGAGGGTTGAGGAGGAGGAAGGAGAATGTCGAGGGGCTTGTAGAAGAAGGGATGGTGGATCATCAAGGAGGAGGTGAGGGTCACTCACTGAGAGGGTAGCAGGCGGGAAGGCGGGTGGTCCAGATGACCCACCAGCAGGAGGAATGGAGATGCTGGGGAGGGATAGCGGAGGAGCTGTAGCTAGATTGAAGCTTTATTGATTCAGTGATGAGTTTGATCTCTCTCTCCTCACACAGTAAGACCATGGAGAAGACCAAGCAGAACTCCAACGGAAAGAAGAAATTCAACATGGACCCCAAAAAGGTAAACTCGGTTCTTCTCGGGAGGTCAAAACACGGCTTCCTAACCGAACCCCGCCATGTCCCATGACCACGCTCCAGGTTTTCCCACACTTCCGGGACCTTTACGTGTCCACCTTTTTATTTTGAGCATTTCTTCTTTTTCCTCCTTGTTCCGAATGGACGAAGCCCAGCTAGGTTAATCTAAACTGAATTAGACTGGTCTGCAGCCGCTTCTCGGGTTCATGCTGTGTGGCCTCGGTGGACACACGGGGTTTCCTTCTCTTGGATACCGCCATTGTTGTCTCGACCTCATTTCTGATGAAGCGTGATGCCCTTCTGTCTAGAGCTGTGGTACAGAATTGAAACAGGGCAAAACCACATCTGCTGCTGGTCTGTTGTTTTTTCCTGCTGTGACTCGGCGGAGCGTGCAAAGCTTACACAACCCCGAGCTTACGCGAGTCTTGAGGTTAGCGCTGGATCTCACCGTGAAGGGTGGCCTAGCTCAGTGGGTTGAGCGGTCATCTGGTGATCGGAAGGTTGCAGGATCGATCCCCGGTCCTGCAGAAAGCGTGTCGAGGTGTCCTTGAGCAAGACACTGAACCCCCGACTGCTTCCTTAGCGCCACATAGTGGCAGCTCCCTGCTCCTATACAGTAGGATGGGTTAAATACAGAGGATTAAAAATCTCCCCTTGTGGGACGGAAGGGGGACCAATTTATTTAATGTATTTATACATTTCAAAGCTTGAATGTTTTTTCTGTGACACATCAGATGTGTCACTGTGACCGTTATCACATCCCCAGCCTTTCCAGATCAGTGGACCAGGTTTTCAGAGGAACCTGCATTTCACTGATGTCATGGACAAGCCGTGTTTCTGTGGACTGAGTCTTCTCAGGTGGCCGCGGGGTCAGCCCAGTCTCATGACAGGCGATCTACCTCCACATGTCTTTCTTCACTCCATTCAGAATATGGTCTACCTCTGGTGGAGTTCTGTGGTCCTTACTAGAGGCACCGCAAAAAGAGCTGATCTCTAAACCAGGTCAATCTCAATGTGTCTTCTCCCCTCCTCGCTGACAGATGGACGAGAAAGAGGATGAGAAACCCGTTTTAAGGAAACAAGACTACAGAAGCTATGAGCTCATTTTGAAATCCCTCATGTTGATGAGAAATCTGGTTTTAGACTTATGAGAGAGAGGCAGTGGCAGTCTCTGTTGTTGTTTTTTTACAACACAATCAACCAAATGTGATGCATTAAGTCACATTCAATAGATTATGACACACAGAAGACATACCCGACAGGTTAAAATGACAAAAGCCCTCCAGTCAATTGGCACTGAGGGCACTTGAACTCCTCTGTGATGCGATCGGCAAAATAGATTGGAACCATTCAACTTGACACCTGTAAATCCATCTCATGCCGACAGGGGATCACTTATCTGGTGGAGCATATGCTGCTGGAGAAGAAAGCCCAGCCAATCGCCGAGTACCTCTACAAGGAGGAGGGACTCAATAAGACAGCCATCGGAGAGTTCCTGGGAGAGAGGTGAGGAGCGTGTGTATGTGTGTGTGTGCGTGTGCGTGCGTGCGTGCACCATGGTTTACATTCTCTCTCTTCTCCTGTGTCTCCTCTCCAGGGAGGAGCTCCACCTCCAGACCCTCAAAGCCTTTGTGGAGCTCCACAAGTTCTCTGACCTCAACCTGGTCCAGGCTCTCAGGTCAGCCCATTTCATCTTGACTACTGTCAAAATGTGTCCTCCTCCTTATCATTACCGGGCTATCCTATGGACTGAATAATCCTCATCACCCATCAATAATGAAGCCGAGTTCAAGTATTGATCAAAATCGTCCCCTGCTAATCGTCCCGAGTCTCACTAAACAATAAGCAGTAAAGCAGTGGGACCGACGCTCGTCCATACTATGGGCGAAAATGGGAAAGCATAGCCGTTTTTTAATTTTAGCCCCTCCTCTTGAGTGATCTGATTGGTCGGTCAGCTGGTAGATGACCCTGACCTGGAGCGCCCCTCAAATGCATCCCTTCAGAAACGTAGGCCGGCATGCTTGGAGAAGACGCGTGTCTGCTGTGTCCACATGTTTAAATAGAACCCCCTCACGTGTGCTCCAAAAGTGGCATCACATGTGACCACGATGTTGCTAGCATGTTTTCCTGTTTTTAGTTCCACCTCTCCACATTTCCTCATGTCAGCAGTCACTCCCTGCATGTTTGTGCTGTGAAGAAACGACACCTTCATGCAGGTCACATGCCAGTCGGGCTTGGACCGGGAACCCCTGATGACCGAAAACACCTTCTCCACATGCACTTTGTCCTGTTGCCATGTGTACACGTTGATGTGCAAAAACGTTAGCCATGAATGCTACATCACAGTGTCGAGTCTCTTGGTGGGACACGGTCATGGTCAGACAATCTACAAGTTGTTCGAGTGAGGTCACAGTGTGGTACAGGTCCAGGCCTCATCTTGTGTGATCTCTCTTCATGGCAGGCAGTTCCTCTGGAGCTTTCGTCTGCCTGGTGAAGCGCAGAAGATCGACCGCATGATGGAGGCCTTCGCTGCACGCTACTGCAACTGCAACCCTCACGTCTTCCAGTCGACCGGTGGGCTTCTGTCAGCAATACGTCTGTCTGTCTGTCTGTCTGTCCCGTGTGTCCATTCTCACACATAGCCTATGTGATGGAGGCCTCCTGTTTATTTCTCTCTGTGTATCTCCCTGTTTTCCTCATACCTTCCCTCTTTTTCTCTCATTTCCCATCTTTCGGTTGTCCGTTTGCTGATTCTTTCTTGGTCATCTCCATCCTTCCGTCTTGCCTCATGTCCTTATTTCTGTTTTGGCTCACATAAGACTCCAGCAGAGTTAACTGGGGGGTGTTCACTCCTCTGATTTGGCCAGTCTGTCATCCAGCAAAATTTTAATCTGAGAGGCTGGGGCAACACAGGCAACAAGCACGCACATGTTTTAAACAAAGTGACTTCCCTTTTAGAAATCACTCGTGTGTTATCAGTGGACTAACCACAGAGGAGCAAAGGAACAATAGCATTGTGTGTGTGTGCATGCTGACCCCGTGTTCCCGTCTCACCAGACACCTGCTACATCCTCTCATTTGCCATCATCATGCTGAACACCAGCCTCCACAACCCCAACGTGAAGGACAAGACCAGTCTGGAGCGCTTCATCTCCATGAACAGAGGCATCAACAATGGAGGGGATCTGCCCAATCCGTTGCTTACAGTGAGGCCAGCCAGCCAACCAAATCACATGTCAGCAATTGAAAACAGGAATTTACCTTATTTAGTAACCGGTTTTCCTAAAAATGAAAAAAAAGAATTCTTCTTTTTCCCTTTTCAGAGTGAAAAGGGAAAAACCAACAACAGTACGATGCCAAACTTGTGATACAAACCCACTAGTGCGGCTAGCTTGTTGAGCTAGGTTGTGTTGAAAGAAGAGACCCGGGACAGGATATCTCTGTTTATTTCTGTCCTATTTCTCTCTCTCTCTCTCTCAGTGGGCACAATTCAATGCACGAAGTTACATTTGAGCTAAAACGCACACAAAAATAATCCTAACGAGTTCGAAACACAAAAGCCCTCCAGGGGTTCGTTGCTAATGGCATTTGAGCTCATCGACGTCGCAATCGCAAAAAGGCCCGCGGTGAGGGCAGAGTTAGCATATAAATGATGGAGACCGTTTAAACCAGGGGACCAACGTCAGACTCTCAACCGTTCTGCTGATTCGATATGGAGATATAACATATCAGGTTATGAATATTTAGATTTATTTGTATACGTATAATGCAACATTTTAACAGCTTGGTGGACTGTTGTAGCGTGTGTACATGCTAGCAGTGCGCACGGTCCTCTCCATTGATAGCCGGCCTGACTCACTCTGCTAGCATGACACACATCTACAGTGGGCTGTGATGCATATTTAATATCACCATTTCACATTTCGTTTTCTTTTTTCATCCAGCAATTGTATGAGAGCATACGCAACGAGCCTTTCAAAATCCCAGAGGACGATGGAAACGACCTGACACACACCTTCTTTAACCCCGACCGAGAAGGCTGGCTCCTCAAATTGGGTGAAAGATTTCTGCCAGTGAAGTTTGACTCCAGTGATTATGGACCATTCCTTGAGGTTGAAAGCATCTTTTGAATGGTTGCTTTGTATTTCAGGGGGTCGGGTGAAGACGTGGAAGAGGCGATGGTTTATCCTGACGGACAACTGTCTCTACTACTTTGACTACACCACCGTAAGACACTATCCAAATATGTCCTATCCCAATCTAGTTTATTTTCGTCTCCATTTACCGTAAATCTCAGCTCTGGTGTTACCTTATTTCCCGCAAACCCTCTGTATAAAAGCTGTGTGGGGCCCAGGATGGTTTCTGTGCTGCACACGTAGGGTCTCCAACACGTGTGACCTTTTGACCCCAAGTAGTCCTATTAAGACTGTCTGCAGGTGACTGAGTCAAACTATCAGAGATCTTGGACATAAAAGAGTTGTCCACTCCTTAAATGATACTCTGGATTCGGATTAGGAGTCAGTCTATTGTGGAAATAAACCATTTGAATATGCTAGGAGGACGTTTTCTCTCCTCTCCCTCTTTGGAAGCATCAAAAATAGCAATCAGTGCAGGTTGATGTTAAAACTGTTAGGGTCAATTACCAGTTGTTCAAAAATAAGACAAAATTTGAGTTTCTATGGACCTAAATCCTCCCTCTCATCCTTTCTCCTGTCTTTATGTTTTTTTTTATGTCCGTTCATGTCGACCTGTCTCTCTTTCTGTCCTCAGGACAAAGAGCCCAGAGGGATTATCCCGCTAGAGAACCTGTGTGTCAGAGAGGTGTTTTTTACACGCAAGCCTGTAAGACACTGTCAGATTGACTGTTATTCTATTTATTGTTTTTGCTCTGATGCAGTATGAATAGTTCTTAGGACAAAAACATATCACGTTTACAGGTGACATTGTGAAGTGAAGTGAGAATAGAGAGCAGGTTGAGTTTTCATAGGGGGTAGTGAAGAAGGACAGGATCAGTGATGAGTACATCAGAGGAACAGCTCAGGGTGGAGGGTTTGGAGACAAAGCCAGAGAGACCAGACTGAGATGGTCTGGACATGTGTGGAGGAGAGATCCTGGTATACTGGGAGAAGGATGCTGGTATACTGGGAGAAGGATGCTGAATATGGAGCTGCCAGGCTAGAGGAGAAGAGGAAGACCAAAGAGGAGGTTTATGATGTGGTGAGGGAGGACATGCAGGTGGCTGGTGTGACAGAGGAAGATGTAGAGGACAGGAAGAGATGGAGATGATGACCTGCTGTGGTGACCCCTGATGGGAGCAGCTGAGAGTAGCAGCAGTATTAACATAAATATGCTTCATACATATCAGGAGCTAGCAGGATCTATTGCTTTAGGCTGATGAACAGGGTGACGGTCACAGTGGGAGATTTCGTACGACCGATCATGTCGTTCTTCTGCAGTTCTGCTTGGAGCTGTACAACCCCAAGAATCAAGGGCAGAGGATCAAAGCCTGCAAGACGGAGACTGATGGCAGAGTCGTGGAGGGGAAGCATCAGTCCTACACTCTCTGTGCATCCAGCGCCGTGGAGCGAGACTCCTGGATAGACGCCATCAGGTCAGCGTATGCTCATGCATCAACACGCCCAGCGGCAGACATGCTACATGCATGTGTACACGCACATTAATAGAAATATTAATGCATGCATGATGGAGTGAACATGCATATGTGCACTTGTAAATACACGTATGAAGTACAAATACACAAAGTGGTAAAAAAAATCCACATACACAGTACACAACCAGTCAAACCAGTGTCCCTTAGAGAACTCCAGGCTGATCACGTGTCCTTATCTGAACAGAGCCAGCATCACCAAGGACCCGTTCTATGACCTGGTTGCAGTCCGCAAGAAGAAACTGATCAACCAAACCCCGAAGGATTGACTGGCCTAGCGCCGCCAACTGAAGAATTATGGTACTGCACCCCGGTGCTGGGATAGGAGCACACCCTCTTTTACACTGCAGTAAATACAGCTCACAGCAGGAAGTTCAGGGCCGTCACTTAAGATGAAGTGACGACTTCTTCTCTTTGCGTCTCAGCCGTTTGCCATGTTGTCCCGACTTATGGACCAAAGCCATGTGTGTTGTGCATGTTGTGGTTGCATTATTTAGAACAGGTTGTGTGCGCTATCTTTTCCGCTATGATAGGACCCTGCTTTTTTGGGGGGAGGGGGGGGCTGCATATATGCTACCAAACTTAAAGAGAATATGAGGGAAGTAAAAATAGAAGGTAGGATGCAACTTCCCGTTCAGTCTGAGTGTGCTGTTATAAAGGAGAGATGCGTCAGTCATCTGCCCCCTCCCAGAGCAGAAGATATGTCCGTGGCACACAGTTTTGAGTCAAGTTGGAAAAATCCCATCCTCCTTCATTCGCTCGGGGATTTTAAGAGTTTTGTGACCAAAACGTCCGCCAGCGCTCAAGTTCTGCGTCTTACGGGGGTCACTGATGAAGTTCAGAAGCCATTCTAAGTACTGGCGTTTGTAGGGACAATCCGTGTCGCTAGTATGTCAAATAATAAATTTCAGCTAATTTAACTCTTCTGGTTTCTGAGGTTGTTTAAATTTCCAAATGCTCTTTTGTAGTGGATTTTCTGGTTTGGGGATATATGAGGCCTTCACCTGTTGCATCACGTGTTTCAGCCTTCCAGGACTTCGGTCCCATCACTGGTTGTCTAGCATGGTATCAGGGCCAAATTGGAACATTTTCACGTTGCGTTGGACGATCTTATCATCTATGTACAGACAATAGGAACCCATTACCTAAACCCCCCCCCTCCAGAACATGTGGTCTGGGAGGTTTGTGTTATATCCTAATGGTAGAGCCTGTGCACCAGGATACGACAAGCCAGGTGTCGTGGGTTCGAGCCCACCACATGATCTCAGGAAGGGTATCCGGCCTCACTCCCCCGAGCTCTGTCTGAGTCCATGTCCATGATCAGTCCCCGCAATGTGAGGACTGATCATGGACATGTGAAACAGACCTTCGATTATCATGTCGGGCAGCACGGCTCAGGAGGTTGGGCGGGGGGTGTGGTAATCTGAAGATAGGTGGTTCGATCGTGGCCTCCATCAGAAAGCATGCCGAAGGGTCCTTGAACAAGCAAACCCTGAATGCTCTCTGGCCACTGCAGCTATACAATAGGATGGGTTCTATGCAGGGAACAGACATATTGTACCTCACATCGCCACACACGTCAATATGCTGAAGTGTTTTTGCATTCTAGGGCAAATGTTGTGCGACGTGTTGACATGTAAAATTGTCCGTGCTCATAATATTTTCCATTCATCCGCGTCTGCACGTGTGTGTGTGTGTGACTGTTCTGTTCCAGGGTCTGTGATCCATGACTCAGTCTCACCATCCCAATGTGTACTTCAGAACTCTGTTCACAGCGAATCCGTCTAATGTGCTGCGAACCAAACGGGAGCATCTTCACTCGAGATCACATGAATACTCAGGCCATATTTAATGATGCATGCATGGATGTTTCATGTATGCTTGCACCAAGGTAATACTTCTTAGGCAGCACAGCTCAGTAGGTCAGGTGGTTGTCTAATAGGTGGAAGATTGATGGTTTGATTCCTTATTGGGACGATGGAGGAACATTTTCCTGGTTGCTAAATTTGGTATTTTTTCATTCTAAATGTTAATAATAATAATTATGATAATGCATTCATATTTCAATATGTTATATATGTTCGTTTGTTAATTAATATTTTAGAATATATTGTATCATTTTTATTATCAATATATTATATTATATATAATGTATTAATAATTAATGATGATATAATTGATAGTACAATATGTAATGACGATGATAAATGAACATTTAGATGCAACAGCCCGATAAAGGTTATTATTATCACTATTATTATTATTAATGGTATAGTCTCATATATCAAGCCTGTATATATCGTCATAATTCTAATCAAGTCCCCAAAATCCAAGATGACACAAGTTACTCTTAAAATCATAAGAACTAAATGAACATGAACATTGAACATTAATGTGGAATGAGACGCCTCAATACCATATTACATTTTGTGGACTGGCTGAGTAAAGCAGGTGACGGATTCTGTTTTGGATTTTACAGTAACAACAGAGAAGTAAGAGGGTTAGAATGATTTTTTTTTAACAAATACATCCAAGGCCTCCTTTATCTTGTTGGCAGAGTGAGAATTAGGGTAGTGTCTTTTGCATTTGTGAAAGCACCTCTTCCTGTTGCATCTCTCACTTCCTGTTTCGGTGTTCTGCAACTCGTACCCCCCCTTCTCGCCTCCACGCCCTGCCTTTGTCAGAGCCCATCATAAGGCCTCCGTTTCCTCTGAGGTTAGAGCTGCTCAGTTAGAGCAAGCGTGACAGGAAAAGATGCAAAGACAGGTTGAGAAACCTAGAAGCACAGACAGAGTGGGGGAAACGGGCGTATGCAGGTGTCTGACTAGACTGGCCCTCTGTACAGCATCCATGCTGTTTTGGACTTCAACTTGCTGCTGTAAGTAAGGATGGAGTACCCGAGACGACCACTAGAGCGCACTGTCTCCAAAGTCATCCAGGCGTCCAGCAGTTCTTGGCTGACGTTGCTATGGCAGCTTTGTTCAAAAGGCAACATCGGTAGTGATCCCTGTCGAACACGCCTAAGACTGAGGATAAAAGGAAATATTTTGAATCTGAGGAGATTTAAAGACTTTCAGGGTAGATTCTAAAACACTGGACACCCATAGCATGGAAATATCTCAGTAATCCAATTTAATCTTTTAATTTAGCTCTTATTGACACACCTGTAAAGTAGATGTAACTCTGATGAGGGATATTTACTGAGTAATATAGGAGTACAATATAGGATACCTCCGGTTTACTTCCTTGTCTTTATCATATCCTATTTTATGTAGTATCCTCTAAACTGGTGGGAATTTACAAGTCGCCACGTGGCAAACCGCAGCTCAGGGGGTGGGGAGGTTGTCGGGTAATTGGAAGATTGGTGGTCGATCCCTGGCCCTTGCAGAACATATGCTGAAGTATCACTGAGCAAGATACTGACCCCCTAACTCCTCAAACCTCGAGATGGAATGGGGACCTGTCCAGAGGGAATCTCCGCTTTTTACACAATGAGTACTCGGATAGACCCCAGCCTGACTCCGTGACATGACCTCAGGACCATGTGGATGGATGGATGGATAGATAGACCATGTAGATGGATGGATGGATGGATGATGGACCATGTGATTGGAGGTTGGATGGACCATGTGAATGGAATGATGGATGATGGACCATGTGATTGGATGGATAGATGATGGACCATGTGATTGGATGGATGGATGATGGACCATGTGATTGGATGGACGGATGAACCGTGTGGATGGATGGATGGATGCTGGACCGTATGAATGGATGGATGGATGATGGACCATGTGATTGGATGGATGGATGATGGACCATGTGATTGGATGGATGGATGATGGACCATGTGATTGGATGGACGGATGAACCGTGTGGATGGATGGATGGACCATGTGATTGGATAGATGGATGGATAATTGTGTCACATCTGTGATTTCAACAATGAGTAAGATTCACTGATGTGTAAAAGAAAGAAGTGAGCATAGGAAGTCAATGTTGTCGCTACATGGATTCTACAACATCCCGTTTTCATACGACGGTTCCATGCATGTCAGCTTTCACAACCGCTGGTCTAATGGGATTCTCATGTTAACACGGCACTACATCTGTGAGGGTCTCTGAGCTGATCATGAGTACGGTTTCCTCTTGACCTGTCCTGATTAGTCCCCTCGTTGTGGGGGGTGGACTCAGACTTGGATGGAGGATTGAGGCTGGATGCTCTTCCTTACCCTCTGAGCGCTTTACGTGTGGATTTCAAACGTTTCTCCAATCACAGCAGGGTTTGAATCCCATCCAAGTCCCCGTTGGTCCCTCGGCGGAGGGGGGACGGGGGGACAGACAAAGCCCTGAAAGGGGTCTGGTCCCTTGACCTGACAGGCGCTTTGTTGAAATCGGGACAGGGATGTACTCTGCGTTTAAGAAAGGCTCCTTTTCAGCAAGGCCGTAAGGTGATCCTGGGCCTTTCCTGGCCAGGGTGTTCCCCAGGCTAGCTCACGTTTACCTGCGGGACCGTTCAGGGCAGGGCGGGGCTTGACTAAGGGGAGGGGTTTAGAGAGAAGGGAAAGAAGAAGAAAATAGGCTGGTCAGTAGAGAGAGAG
>OMLC01103061.1:9067-29098 GCA_900302585.1 Regalecus glesne | reverse complement strand
CCCGCCATAGACTACACACAGCACAGGGCCACTCACTGACCTCTACCCAGTGATCCATGTGTCCAGTTGATGGAACTTTAGCCAGGAAGCTGTGAGAACAATGGACCGCGGGTAGCATTGTTTCGTGCATTGGACAGAACATGTGTATTTGACGAGCGGCGTTTAAAATAACTTCAAAGCCCAGCATAATTAGCGCATGCACTTTTAGCGTAGGTGGGAACAAGCTGCCATTCTTGGCAGCGTTTATGGCATTCTCATCCAAGCTGAGCAGTGTAAGTCACACACAGCACTGAACAAAGATGTCCGTTCCATCGCCACTGCACATGCTGTATTGGATAATAATGCAGGAGATAATTCTCCTCAATTTAGCCATACAAAGGAGGAACACTTTAGGGACATTCTATGAAATTATTTTTTTCTGAAGTCTGGAAATAAACAACACGCCCGAAGGCCTTCAATGTGGCTGCAGTGATTAGAATGCAAATTAATTTAGGAAAAAAAACGGGTTTTTGTTCCCTACCGATCTTTACCTGCGAATACTCACGTTCAGAAGAAGCCCGCTTCATGTTTTCCCTAATGCATGTAGCTTAGCAGACGAAGAGGATTTCATTTTATCAGTAGCTTGCCAACAAAGCCACAAAGTGAATTGTCGAATTCACCAGATGAAGCGGGGAAACCTTGTGGGTTTGTCATTTTGAATCAGGTTTTCTGTCGTTGGACCTCTGAGGAAACTTGAGTGAGCGCAGGCACCTGATATTAACAAAGCGAGCATCCCACCCTGGATCCCTGTGGGGTAGGTTCAACCGCCAACTGTATTTCTGGATGGATGGATTATAATGTGAGGGGATCAGAAATGAAAAGGTGCTAATACATAAAAAATAAAAACAAGTCACACACACTTGCTTCATGAAGGTTTTACAAAACCATTCCCCCTTTGCAAGGTCTTTTGATGGCTGTGCTTTAGTCTTTCTCATGACTCTCCCTCCATAGTATTCCTGCTCCGTTGACACTGACATGAAAGATTAAAGCGGTCCCCGGAAAACTACCTTGGATCGGCCCCATGGTGCTTTTATAGGAAGATTGTCACTTTTGTTAATGAAAACACAACTTTATGCTCACATTGGACTTCCACTGTGAGCTCACAGGGAGCAAATGATGCATTTGGACATTTTCAGATAAACTCTTGTTTTTTTAGGTGTATTAGATTATACTGCCATGGCCCGACTTTAGATAAGTGGTTGATGATGGATGGGTGACTATATTTTACTTACCTGGCGGGGGCGATATCACGATCGAGAAGATGGCTGTCTCAGGGCGAGCCTCAGCCATTACACTCTGGTCATGTCGACCCCTGTAAATTCCCCAAATGTAGGAATCTTGACAGCATCGTTTCTGGTAATGGGGGACTGCCTTGGCACTCCTCCCTGTTTTTCGGGAGCACCGTGGCCCACCGTGTGGCGTCAGGAAGGACATCTGACCTTACTCCCCTGAGCTCCATCTAACTCGTGTCCATCCACACGACGTGGGGACTAATCGTGACATGTAAAACGGGCCTCTCACGTCTTGACCATGCTTAAACTGGATACTGAACACCAGTTGATTTGATCATCATAAATGCCCCCCGGTTATCTTTACACTGGGGGTTTGTCAGCTTGTCAACATCCAGTCTTTTCATTGCAGCTGTAATCTTTGAAACAATGAACACACAGAGCAATCCATGGTCATCAGCCGGGCCACTTTATCACTGCGATCTATTTTCTAGTAAACGGCCTGCGTTCCTAGTCAATAGCACCAGCAGCGGGGTGACATGGGAGCTTGTCTCTTAGGGTGTGAGTCACAAGGCCAGGTATTGATGGAAAAATGAATCCATTTTTTTTGATGCCACCTTGGGCCCACGGCTGACTGAAAACCCCCGAGGGGCGCTCAGAAGTCAGCAATATCAGATAAACATTGTTTTCCTAGCTCAGGGTCAGGATCTCATCACACAGGTGACGACAGTTTTGCAAGTTGCCAAGCATTTCCCAGGGTTCAATCTGTACCCATTGTGAACAAACAGTATTTCTTACCTGTCACATAAGAAGTCAAGTCAATTTTAATATTATAGCCCGATGTCATAAATGACAAATTTGGTTCTGGGGGGCTTCACAGTAACACACAATCCTGTTCTCAGGCCCTCGCATTGGGTAAGGAAAAGTCCCCCAATGGTAACTGCGTCATTACAATTCTGTAGTTTTGACCTGGTCTATCTGGTTCTTGTCTTGTTTCAGAATTCCAACCTCAAATCTATGTTGAATCCAAATCATCCCTGCTAATGGAACAACAACCTGCCCTCCCATACTCTAGCTGTCCTGGTCACTTTACCCCTTCACCAATTATTTTGTGTCAGCTTGGCTTGAAACCCATCCTAAACAGAAAAAGGCTTACATGAGGTGAAGATGTGTTCCCAAGTTGATTTATATCTCATACGTCAGCCGTATTGCTAAGAGTGGGAGGAGCCAGCTTGTCACATCTGGACTCTTGACATGACCAAGAAGTATTGGCCAGTATCCATGACCGAGCTGGCCAAAGAACAGACACTTCTCTCTATGGCAGATAGCCTGTACCAGTACTGAGTGTCTGGTCTCTGTGGTGTACCTCCCACCTTCCAGCAGATAATGGATATGAGCTACAGCTCCAACCGGTTCTTCTTGAAGCCCTGCTGTTACTTAGTTACTCTGTCATGGTCTCAACTGTGGTACTGGCTTTAATTTAGTCCTACACCGCTGGACACCGAGATTATATTGTTATCTACATCTCAGACACAGCTGGGCTACTTGCTAGCCATTATGGGAGAGGCCACTGACCACATGAGGAGTGTTTCAGGCCCAGGAGGCCCTTTATGGTCAGCAGTTTATTTCCATATCTCTTGCTTCATGGTGTTATGTATGAACAATGGCCACATCAGATTAAGTGGAATTAGGGGAAAGATACAACACTGCAGCATGGTGGCTCAGTGCTTAGTGCTCTTGCCTCACAGCTGGAAGGTCCTGAGATTGAACCCCAGGCCGGCCTAGGTCCTCTCTGTGTGAAGTGTGTTCTCTGCGTGTCTGTGTGGGTTTCCTCCCTCTATCAAAAAGACATGTATGTTACCTAAACTAAAAATAAAAAATCGATTCCCTTATCAGTCCCACAAGGGGGAAATTTGGATTTTTCTGCATTTTAAACCCATTCTATTTTGTAGGAGCAGTGAGCTGCCGACATGTGGTGCTCAGGGAGCCGTTCAGTGTCTTGCTTAAGGACACCTCAACATGCCTTCTGCAGGACCGGGGATCGAACCTGTAACCTTCCGATCGCCGGACGACCGCTCTACCCACTAAATACAGAGAACAGATTCCATTGTACTAATGTTCAATGACGAGCAAATAAAGTTTCGTCGTTTTTTTCTTCTTTTACTGCAAGAACTAAATAAAGTCTAGACCATGTCAGCCTCTTGTTTGTGTTGCAGACCAAGGCATCCGGTGCGAGCTCTGGAACAGTGCTGCGCTCAGAACATTGACATTGAGGAACATGATATATCGTACATCGACTCTTGTCACAAGAGTTTGCAGAAAGGTAGTGTCTAAACATGCATACATCCGAATGTAACCTGCTGCACTGACAATTGTTTACACTGGACTGTGCACTGTTATAATGGATGCTTATGAGGAGAAAATGCAATAGTA
Organism: Regalecus glesne; assembly: GCA_900302585.1. Taxonomy (NCBI): domain Eukaryota; kingdom Metazoa; phylum Chordata; class Actinopteri; order Lampriformes; family Regalecidae; genus Regalecus; species Regalecus glesne. The sequence goes on along the minus strand of OMLC01103061.1, from coordinate 25,397 downwards.
ATGAGATAGGTCCTTACATACCAGGGCTTTGCCTTCAAAGTGGTACTTTTTTTTGGGCAGGTCTATAGCCCCCTCTCATGGAGATGAGTCCCCCCATGTCTTGATGCATGCTCAATAATCTAGGTAAGGAAATCACAAAAATCTGAGTCGGTGACGTCTTCAGTCTCAGACTGAAGATATCACATGTTTGAGTGACTAAACATTTCTGAATAAACTTCTGATCCAGTTGAACCGATTCCCCTCTTTTTTGTGAGTCCCTCTGTGTTGCAGCTTTCTGCAGAGGTAGGGGTGAGGTGGGTGGATGGAAGGCTATGTGGATAGATAGACCTTTCATCCACACTGTTTTAGTGCTGTATGATGGAAAGGTCTAGCAGAAGCTATTATCATACTGAAATAGTTGAAAATAACATTCCGGGTTGTATTTCTTAAATCAATCAGATTTGCTGAGGGCAGGCATAAACTGGGAACATTTTGCACATGGTGGGAGAGGAGTCCTGGCATATGGATCAATGACCTCAAAAGAAAACTCAGTCCAGTATAATTCACTGTAAGTTTTGATATGGTGATAAGAGTTTTGCAGAATAGAGAATAAAAACATTTTAATAACCAGCTAGCTGTCTTATTGGACGGTTCAAATCATCAATTAGGTTTTTTTATGATGACAATCTAGCTTGCTAGCTTAATCACTCTGTGTAGTTGCACATGACCAGAGCAAGATGACGTCAGAAGTAGTTTTATTGGACACGCCCCCTTTTGGGGTGGGAAAACAGAGCGGTACCGTTGACTGATGCAAATAGAAGACAGGGGTTGTCACCGTGCCTTCAAGTTGCTTTGCTTCGCCTTGCACCTTCAACAATAAAACACAACCACATCCATCTCTCCTGAGCACCGACTAAGGAGAGACTTGAGGGATTTTATCACTTCGGGCTGTCGGCACTAAACCATAAAGTAACCTGAACAGGTGGGCTTCCAGTGCCATCAGTGTATTCTCTGCTGGCACGATAGAAAGAAAACAAAAACACCAGAATTAGTTTTTCATATTGAAATTGAACTGTGCTTGGGAAGTGTCTGCGTTCATTTACTTGTCTTCTCGTTGGCCTAAGCAGGGTTTCCTACACCCTCTTATCTTCTCACAGTAGACTCCTCGGACCAGCTTTAGCGGTACACTCAAATCTGGAGCCGATTACAACTAATTACAACTTTGAGTGACCGTATCCTCAACCAATCAGATCTTGAGGTGTGGTCACAGTTCGTCACAGGTCACCTGTGACGTATGATCGCTAGCACAGGTGTTGCTAATAATGTAGAATTTGAGCCTTTGGTCAGGTTTGAGCGAATGGTATTCCAATGGTATTCACGTTCACGGCTACTGAAGTTCTTTTTGCCGATCTACTTCATGTATTTTTTAAGAACCTGCTGGGATTATGTACATTTTTGACACGGTCTATCAAACGGTATACCAAGATTAATTTCCTGGACGATTCGAGGAAGAGGACGCGGCAAATGAGTCTGTCAAGTGCGGTGGAACTGCAACTCCAGGTTGGTGTGTAGATTCTATCGTTTTGAATTGAAAGTAGTGCGTTGATAATATTGTGGCGATGCTTTATTGAATTTAAGTCGTACGAATGACTGGTGGACAGCACTTGAACTAGAAACGTTTATGTCCGCCATGCGGTTGGCGTTTGGTCGTGTCTATGACTTTCCACGGCTAATCTTGCAAGCTATTGTTCCTACCGGACTCTCCTTGTTGTCATTATTATTATTATTATTATGAAATTTATGATTTTTTGATCGTCCTCTCCTGTTTGTGATGATTGAAAACCTCGTGAAAATGGTTGATCTTGCTACAGTTGCTCTTGCTCTTTCTAGCTTGACCAGCTCTTGTGACTCCACCTAGGCTAACGGTTGACTTGGTTTAAGAAGCCAGTGTCCATTAATGCATTCAGATATGTATTGAAAGTAAACGAGAAATCCATTGCGTTAAGCAAATCGGCAAATAATTTGCTGTTACCATCACCGCCATGATTGTGTAACAGAGATCGTGAGGGAGATTAGACGCGGACGTACCACTGATTCTAGCTCCACTGTAAAAATACAATTTCAAGAGTTGGATTTAAGCACAGCCATGGCTGAAAACCACTTCAGAAATTACAATAAAACATTCCCCATGGCTGAGCTATTTCCTTACCGCTGGTTTATTGGTTTAAAATGAAAGTCATTCACCTAAATTTATTTTATATCTTGAAAACCAAGATAGTCAAACACACCTGGAGACTTTTAATAGGATGGTTTGTCACCAGTTCCGTGCATTCTGAGAAGGGGACACACACCTGGTGGAGATCTGCACTCAGTGCATTTTCCATAATTGTTGTTCCTTGTGGTGTTGATGTACATCCTGGTTGCTGGATGACATAGAATGGAAGGTCTGATGGTGATGCTGCCATATTGCACTGCGCTCTGCATGAGTTGGGTTTGTTGAAGATCAGCTTTCTTGTTAGGGTTGACCCAGTTGTGTGTGACAGTGTATTTTGTATGGTGCCCATGTTGGCTCTGTCTGCACCCATATGATAAATTTGTGAAGTGTGTGGGGGTGCGGTTTGTTTCTGAAGGCCCTGACTGAAACTCCATGGTACGCCATTGCTTCTAGTCTACATTTTATAATAACAATTTTTAATTTTGAGTTATTGTACATGATAGGCCAGCAAAGAAATAGATAGACACAAAATCAACCTCAGGCAATGTAATGTCAGTGCGCCAATTGCAATGGTTGGGAGAAGGAGCAGGCATAGCGAGACACAATATACAAAGCTCGTCAAAGTCTACCAAGTCTTGGTTATCCTCATTGGAATGCGAATTAAAAGGTTAATAAAGTGAGCATCACTTTTGTACTCCCATCTCTCAGCACCAGCTGTCTGAGCACCCGTCAAAAGTTAGTGCAGGCTATTTAAGGGGGAGAGAACATGGCGAAGTTTTGCATTAACATTACTAACCGGGGGTACTGAAGATTTATACTTTTCACTTAGGAATTATAAATGTATTTTCTCAGTAGTTATGATTACATAGTTAAAATGAGTAGGAGTGGATACAGTAAGCTATACAACACACTTTATGCTTTGCCTTAATCATTTCAGGATTTAATATAACCACTACACCCAGATTATGCTCCCTTTTATATCACTGCAATAACAGAGTTCACATTAACAGCAGTAAAGCATAGAAAGTGGGCAGACGAAGACGGCAGGTACAGCCATCTTTAGACTGAAGAGATTCATAGACAACAGAAATCTACATGATCTGGATACTTGATGAGGTGGCGTAGTCAGACATGTCAGGATATGACATTTTGCATTTATTTATTCAGAACACACTGGCCATTGAGTGGGGTCATTAATATGTTCTGATAATTGGTTAAACAGACACTGGTCATCAATACCCTAAAGTTGATCTAAATACTGGCCTCTGTCATCAGCTTCCAAAGTACTAATGTAACTCTCCTCTTAATTGCAACTGTGCTTTTATCTTTTTTTAAAAGAATTTTTATGTATTCCTTGTCCAACTCCTGCAAACTCGATTAGCCGCTATTCAGAGGTTTTGTTTTCACCCAGAAAGCGGTGATTACTCTGGTCAACACTTTGAGGGTCTTTTCCTGTGGACCACATGTTGAGTTGGACCAAATCCAGGAACATGTGATTAAACCCTGATGGGGCCATTATGACTGATTTTTAAGATTGTGCTGAGTCTGTGTCAGCATGCACAAACTCAGCCAGGTCACTGTGAACACCATGGCACAGAGTTTCCTGCAGTTGCCAGGGGTTATTTCAATTCACTCACTGCCCAATAAAGCATTTGACCAGTCAGAACAGTCACGGGAATGTCATATTGCGTTTCATATTTATCAGAAGAATCTGGACAAGTCTGAAAGTGTCAGCAAGCATTTGGACCTCCATGACCACAGATTAAACAAGTGTGCTTGTTTATGACCATGATCCACAAAAGTCAGTCTTAAATTGTGCGGTTCAATCCTCAAAAAGGCCCAGCAGAGGATGTACTTTCTCCATCAGCTCGGAAGGTCCAACCTGCCTCAGGAACTGCCGATTCAGTTCTCCACTGTAATAATTCAGTCTGTCCTCTGCACATCCATCATTGTCGGGTTTGGATCGGCCACCAAACAAGACAGGCACAGATTTCAACAGACAGGTCGGCAGAGAAAGTCATTGGTGCCAAACTGCCCTCTATTCAAGACTCGTACATCTCTCAAGTCAGGAAATGGGCAGGCAAGTCACTGTAGACCATCACACCCTATTCATAATCGGTTCCAACTCCTCCCCTCTGGCAGGCACTACAGAGCACTGGACACCAAAACGACCAGCTATAAAAACAGTTTCTTTCCACTGGCTGTCATTCAAATGAATGCTTATCATTGTTGAATTTCAACCATACATCTTGTATATACTGTACTGTACATTGTATGTATACTGGGATGCTCTGTCATGTCCACCCCACTCAGGCATGTATGTAAGTAAGCAGATATTTATGTAACTGATATATTCCCTGCACCGTAATGCTTTATTGCCTCTTATTGCCTGTATTTAGTCAATCCTTGTGTAAATATTCGAAGATTGTTTTGTTGTCCTTCTATGTGAAGTACCTGTGAGAGTCATGAAACCAAAGTCGGTTTCTATGCATGGAAAAACCTACATGGCCAATAAAATGAATTTGATTCTGTCTATGTTTCAGGACTTTGAAAGTCATGATCTAGTCTTAGCACAGGGCTGAGGCAGCAGTACCACCAGTCAACTCTCCCAAACCCTAGAGCGTAGCTGTGGCACACTACCAGTCACCATACCTGTGTAAGGATGCTCACACATAAGTGAACGGCAGAACACAGAAGTCTGTCTAGTGTAGCTACAGGCAACCGCGTGCCACGGTATGGCACAAGTTTGCAGGCTACCTTTCCATCCAATTACCGGTGATTTCATACATTGGCCTGTCCCAAGGCGTGCTCATCAGTGAAATTATCGGGTGTTGTGATTGGTGGGAAAGAAATCTGCATACTCTTTGCACTTCATAACACATGGTTGCCTGTATCTGATCTAGCAAGAGCGCGAATAAGCCTGATGATTGGTGAGTGATTGAGTACAAAGTATGTGCTGTCGCTGCTCTTGGCCGTCGGGTAAGCTACCCGGGAGACCGACTGGATAATGAGGTTGGACTGGGGATAAACGGACAGTAAGCCATCACCTTTCCCCTTGGCTGAAAGTCACTTATACTCACTTTTGGAAGATGAAGCCTTTGTAAGTTCTCCTTAGCACTATCCAGAACGTGGAAATACTTTCATCCTCTTCACTCATCCACTCCTCGACCCCTGAATATTTGAAATAAACCCTTTTATCACTTAAAAACCTGCCCTCGGTGTGGGATTTTCAAGTGTTCAAGCGTTTCTCAGACGCCACAGCGTGCCTTATGACATACCTGTATAGCATGGCACCGTCCTGTGGCTCTACTGTATGAACAGACTATGAATACAGAACTTCCATAGCATATCCCCTGCTGCTGCTACCGTCACCATGAGGGCACGGAGTTTGAAAATAAATAATATTACCTCTTTCTCATCCAAACCACCAAGGGGGAATCTCCAGATGGAGTCTTCGCTGAAAGAATAATGGCCACAGATGTTTCAGCATCTGGTTGATCCTGTTGACATTTGCCAAGGCAAGACACCTAATCAAGTAGGACCTTTCATGCTCTCTCTTCCTGTTTTGATGTGCACAATTAAGCACTTAAAAGCCTAATACTTAATCCATAGCTAATTAAAATGCACGACAAAGAGATGTAGAACTAGAGTTTTTTTTCCCTCATTGTTAGCTGGGATGAGAATCTACGGAGCCATTTCTTTCTTAAAAGGAGAGAGTGGGAGGGATTTGGGCGGGCCTGACTATGGTCATAAATGTTGCACCTGATTACAATTTCTGAATGCATTTGTCGTACGGGGAATTAATGCTAGCTACTTTCAAACATTAGAGCAAAATTACGTAACCCAGGGTTTGAGATGCAGTGGTTCTTTAACAAGTCAGAGGCAAGAAACTACCTCCCTTATTGCCGTTTACAGTAGGATTGTCATGGTGTCATGCCAACAATGAGAAAAACCAGGACACGCAGAATCACACATGGGGCTTTACTGTTGAGTCCAGGCAAGCGAGAGGGGTCTGGCTTTTTTATGTGTTGCAAGTAGTCCCTGTGTTGTGGAGGCGGACTTGGATTTAGATGGAGTTTGGGGGATTAAGGCCCGATGCCCTTCCGGCACCCAACGGTGGGTTCGAACCCACTATCTCTTACTCATCATCCCCTCTCCTCTATCACTGAGCTACCCCCGGCCCCCATTGAGTCCAGGCAAAAAAGACTTCATTTGCATTCAGGGGATCTAGGTCACGTCTTCACCAGACACCTTTGTAAAAGCACCTCCTGTCGTGAGCTACCAACTGGACTCGAACATGGACAGAAGGTAAAAGAATGAGGTGGATTTATTGAAAAAGGGGCAGCACGGGTCTGAAGCACCACCAAGGGAGGTAGACAGACAAGCAGACGAGAGGTGATCCAGGGCACAGTAGGGGAGACTGTGATTAGCATAACAGGATAAGGCAAGATAAACAGATAAAGAGAATGGCAGGAATGATCTCGCAGTGATCCACGAGGCCTGAAGCATTTCACTGCCATCTGTAGCTGAGACACTGATCTGGTGATGAGCGGATGAAGAGCCAGGGTTCATATACTGATGGGGTTGACGAGCTTGATGGGGGACAGGTGTGGATGAGTAAGGGGGGTAGCCAAAGTAGGGAGCCATGTTGTACAACTGGGTGGCACAGATCAGCAGCAGGGACACTTACTATATTATTGTATTTATTTCTATGGAAAGATCTTGTTTTGAACACTCTCAACTCGATGCAGGGACTTGGTTATAGAGCCAGGCTCATGTAGCGTTCCACCTGTTTCTCCCTTTAATTTACATTTTTGCTGAAGCGTATGACTTCAGTCAGTCAAGCCTACTTCTGCCAACCAATAGTAATGAAAGAGTGGCAGAACCACGGAGGAAACGACCTAGATCTGCATTGGTGCGTGCTTAGTAATCCAGTGAAAGAAATCACAAAAAAGGTGGATCAGTTCATCTGGACACAAAGTTTCATTGAAAGATATGTTTCATCACTCGTAGAGGTCACATCTTCAGTCTGAGCTGACCTCGGGCATCCCCACCCTTATAAGCGATTCCGTTTCATAATGACCACCAACATGGAGGATTTCATATGGAAATTAGTATTGACTGGACTTTCAATGGTAATTTGCACTATTCACAGAGGATTTTGGGAAAAGTTGCATGTCCAGCCTTGAACTGAGGTTGTGTGTATGCAAAGAGCACATCTGTTGCCATTTAACAATACTGTGATTGCAACTGCTACCCAATCAGGAGTTCAGTGTCCTGCTCAACGACACTTTGACACACTTCTCTGCAATTACTGGGATCAAATCCTTCTTATTGCCAGATGGCCTCTCTATCCACGAGCTATGCTGCCCCCCCCATATTCTCTGTACATCTCGTCATTCTTTTATCCTTTTTCATTGTTGGATGGTGCAAGTTCTGTTTTATTCTACATACACAGCATTCACTTGCACGCCAGTGTCTTGGGAGAGATCCCTGCTCTGTTGCTCTCCTGGAGGTGTCTTCCTTTGTTTCTCCCCGTTTGATAAAAATAAATAAGAGGGTTGTTCCTTAACTGATGTGAGGGTCTAAGGAGAGGATGTTGCGTTAGTGTGAAGTACACTGAGGCAAATTTGTGATGGTTGGCAGTAGAAATAAAATTGACTTTACAAACACACACAGACCACCAATTAACTGTGATAGACTGTGGCAGCGCACAGGGATGCATCTAGATGAAACATGTTAAATCAGGGATTTAATGCATGACTTCCCGGAGGTTTGGTCGATTCAAGTCTTCCAGTTGGCTAGGAGGGACTAAATTATTGAAGCCTACATCGTTATCCCAACAATGAGGTTCTTGGTTCGAACCCCCATGTTGCCCTCGACTTGGCCAGGCGCCACAAAGAATACAATAGGTAGCCCTCCTGGACGGGGAACTGGTAGTGGTGATGTGTCTTGCTATTGCAAATAGTTACTTCTACTGGTGGTGTGGCGCCCGAACAGCTGCGGGTGGATTTGGAGGAGGTAGAGTGAGGCGCTGCATGTGATATATTTGTCTGGATAAACCTTCAGCTGGCAGGTGAAAAAGAAACATTCAGCTCCACATGTGTAGGAGGACACACACAGAGGCTACACCCTCCCCAACCACTGTGTCATGCATTAAATGAGTTGGTAATTGAACATATCAAATTGGGATGAAAAGGGGTAACATATAATGGCAGACACATACACCAATATTCATAAATTTACCTAATCATCATTTGTTATTCAGGAATGTATCTACATGTAATTTTGGCATTCTATTCAACCATCTGGGCCTTCAAGGCCTTGGCAGACGCAACTCTAAACCCTCAGAGGGAAAAGGAAGAAAAAAAACAATAGTCTGATTCAAATGAATGAGTTTGCAGACCTGTTGTCACTAGGTTATAGTACGTGTCAAGTTGTTTTGTGTTTCAGCAGTATGTTGTGTGGCGTTGCTGGTTTGATCTCATCGCAGAATGTCAGGATGGCCATCGGGGCCATAATACTCCAAGCTCCATCTAGGTCTGTGTCCACCCCCACCACGTTGAGACATTCTGACATGAAAGCAGACCTTTTATTGTGTGTGCTATTTGCCTTTTAGTAGTTCTGTGAAAAAGAGAATCTGCTGATCAGATTGTTTTTCTCTGATGTCTTCTGGAGAAATATCAAAACGAATCCTCCTCGTTGGTTTCCCGGGGTCAGTGGGGGCAAGCAAAGCGTGCTCCATCACACACTCGGACAGATCAGTCTTTCGATAAGGTTTTTTTTTACAGCCTTTTTGCTTGCTCTCATTTTGTTGGTTGGCATCGAGACACAATGCAGACAACCTTACTTCTGCTTTTTTGAGCTGGTGCAGTCTCGGCGTCAGTTAAACGCCCAACAAGCACGTCATGTCAATAATACGTGGCAATAATGACTCCTTTGACGAGGCCCACTGCCGAGTTCAAACTCAAGGCAGTGATCCTATTGTGTACCGTCGACACAAAGACGCACAACAGTCGTGCTTCCCAGTGATGACATCATGTGTCCTTGTTGGGACAGCGACTGGGGACTTGATGGGTATCGGGGTGGTGACGGAAAGGGATGTCATCTTCAGATACATGACGAAGCTGATGAAGCCGTTTGTGTTACTGATGTTGCCACATTATCACACCTTGACTGATGTTCATCCTTCCCACCTGAAGTGGCGAACTGCTTGGATATTGTTGGCCCGCAGATAACGGCTCTGAGCTTTGTCTCTTTGGCATTTGAATTTGTTAATAAGGTGTTATGCTTTGTTCCTGCAAGCGGTGCCTAGAACTGTAATTGTTGGTTGTGTAAAGATCAGCGTGGATAACGGGAACCCATTTCCCCTTCAGACATCCTACAGTCATGATCTGAGACAAATTCCTTGTGATGTGGCCGCAGCGTGAGCCAAGAAACACCCCGAATACCCCTCTATCCAGCTCACCCCGACTTCTCATAGCCGTGGCGAAAGAATTTCTCCGTCACTTCAAAGGTGTTCAACCAAAGCAATATGAGCACTTTGCAACACTTGTAGACTGCCAGTATCTACAAGTTGAGTTTGAGGCTTATTTACACCCTGTGGTGATTCTCTTGGGAAAGTCGCAAATGGTTTTGCAATGTTTGGCCCACCATGACTAGTCTGGAGTGCTGGATATTCCAAGTAATCGGTTAATGAATTAGAAAGGAGAGTCTTTCAGTTTCTCTCTCTCTCTCTCTCATTGTACGGAATGCAGCTCGGTGATTGAGCGCGTACCTCAGGAATTGATGAGCCAGATGTTGCAGGTTTGATCCCACCGTGGGGTGTCAGTAAGGGCATCCGATCTTAGTCATCTATGCTCCATCTAAGTCGGTGTCCGCCCTGACAATGTGGAGACTAATCATGACGTGTAAAAACAGACAAGCCCTGCTGCTGAACGACTGCGGCCCCTTCAAAGTTCATCACGTTGTTCATATATCTTGTACTTCCATTATAATTCTGTTATGCTTTCTGTGTCGTGTTCTTTACATACTAGCATCCATTGCACATCTGTTCGTCTTGGGAGAGAGACCCTTCCTCCTATGCTCTCCTTGAGGTTTCCTCCTACTTCTCTCCCTATTTAAAGGCTGTTATTTTGAAGGGGGTTGTTCCTTATCTGATGTGAGGGTCTGCAGACAGGCTGCTGTTATTTTAAAGCCCACTGAGGCAAATTTGTGATAATGCGCTATAGAAATAAAATTGACTTGACCTCATTGTATGGAATACAGATCTAAACAGCTCGAGTGTTAAAGGGAAAATTCCCTGATTTCCACACCCATCTCGGTCTAGCCGTGACAGAGATAGTGTGCTAAAAACACCCTTGGCTCTTCCAGAGTCTTTTTTTCTTCTTCTGGCTGACAAGTGACTTATCATGACGTAAGTCCGCGGCTGAAGATCTACAGCCTGGCAGGGTCTTGAATTTCTAATCTACCCCAAACATGCTGTTCAAAAAAACTCATCATCGTTCTGTCAGCTCAGCAATGTTTCTGATGGAGGAAATGAAATCTTATAACACCAGTGCAGCGGATGTTATGGACAACAATACAGAAGCTAGTGTGCAGCACCGTATTCTGGGTAGGCGCTGTGGGAAACACTGCGAGCAGGACGACACGGATTTATTTATTTAATTTGTTTGTTGTCAAAATAGTGCACAGTGAGGACTTGTTTCAGTCAACTACATGACTCGGAACTGATCCCACATACATAAAACCATTATGGAAATCACTCTCCGAGGGTTGTTTTCATTTCACTCCATCCATTCCAGGAGCTTATAGAAGGTAGTGGCAATTTGGAGACAAAAAAACCCTGAAAAACATACTTTCCATATCCTCATCTATCCATCCAGATGTTCTTGTTGAGATCCACTAGATGGAACAGTTTATTTTATTTTGCCACACAACCAAGGCCGATGGAACTTGTTTTCTGCATTCAGCCCATCCTATTGTATCGGAGCAGCTGCAGCAGAGCGCTCAAGGAGCCTCAATACGCTTTCTGCGTATTGAGGCTCTGGGAATCAAACCACCAATCTCCAATTACTAGATGACCACCTACCTTCTGAGCTCTGTCGCCCCCTGTAGGCTTCATATCAACGTGCAGGCTTCTTAAAGGAAAGCTCCATCAAATTGGGAGAAAAAGTCCAACCCAACACCAAATTCATGTTGTTCCTACGACACTTAACTTGTTTGATCAACATTTGAAACCTGAATTACACTTTAAATTTGAAGCCACCGTTTCATGCACAGAGATGTTCTAAGCTGTATGTTTTTGATCCATATCAAGAGTTTTGGCCCAATGGAGCTACAAGTGAAGCACATAATGCTACGGGGAGTTATGCGAGGCATTGTGACACGCTGACAGTATTCATAAAGTTGCAAATTCTCAAAGGGGCATGTCGTAGATTTCATTCTTGATTTGACAATAAAGAGTACTTGCTCTCTTGTTTTAGGTTTTAGCTCACACTTTTCACAACATCACGGAAGAGCAGTGAATTCTGGTTCACACTCGATTTTCTTCATTTTAAATCCCCCCCCTTGAAACAGGATCAGGGTATTTGACACAGGCAAAGCCTCAAAAACCTCTAAGGTTGACTGTTTCACGAGGGGAGAGGAAATAAGGAGCTAAAGCAGTTAGACACCGAGGGGCTCTGCAGCTCCTTGCTGACCGTTTTGCAGTCGGGCTCCGCAGCACCGCACTGATCTTCAAAGTTCATGTTTTCTACGCCTTTTTGGCAGCAAGAGTTATTACTTTGGGGTCTCTGGTTTAGTCTTAGAGAAGTGGCATGGCTTTTTTTTAATCTATAAAGAATTCACTTTCTGCTCGATACACCCGCATCTCCTCGCCAGGTCAATTGTTTGGCAGCAGGTCCATGTTAACCTATGGCTGTAATGTCTTGATGCATGCTCAATAATCCAGGTATGGAGATCACAAAAAAAGAGGTGAATCGGTTCAACTGGATCAGAAGTTTCCTGGAAACGTTTTCAAATAAACTTCTGATCCAGTTGAACTGATTCACCTCTTTTTTGTGATCTATGGCTCTAATAAACCAAAAGACCAAAACGCATCAAAGTCATGATCGTTTTGGAGACAAAGCTGACGGGAAAGCTATTTACAACGTCAGCGTGTCATCCCCGTCATGTTGCCTGGTGTGCTTTTATCTATTACAAGGTTCTTCTCGGTACATAGCTATAGCTCACTAGCAGCCCACACTCATCACCCATCATCTGTCCCCGAGCTCCTGGGGTCCTGAAGTATTGATCCACTTGCCAGTTTAACACTGCCACAGACGTTTTACCCATGGGTTCGTTGGTGGGGGCGACGTAACTCGGTCGTCTGGTGATCGCAAGGTGTCTGTTTAGATCCCCGCACTCGCAGGGAAGCTTGAGGAAGTGTCCTGGGGCAAGACGCTATTCACCTAGCTGCTCTACCCTGTGATGGACAGGTTGCATGTCCCGGGTGTTTCCTCACCTTTCACCCAGTGAGCACAGAGATAGGCTCCAGTTCCCTGCGACTCGACTTCAGATCGGTGGTTGATGATGGATGGATGATTCAGTGAGGGTCTAATCTTTACTATGCTGTGTAGACCTAAGAAGAAGAGGTCAGGTCAGCAAATTATAGCATTTTACATAGAAATTGGGATTGCAGGTTTGATCCCACTGTGGGGTATCAGGAAGGGCATTTGGCCTTGATCCCACGCTCCTTCTAGGTCTGTGTCCACCCTCACAGCATGGGGACGAATTAGGACATTTAAGAATGATCCATTAAAATAGAGGATGTGAAACACAACCAATATGACAATACGATACAAGAGGCCTGATGAGACATAAGATTGTCTGCTGCACAGCATCTGATGCTAAAGACCACTGACCACCACTAGTGACGGCTACACGCCGTGCTGACAGGGTGGTCATCTAGTAATTGGAAAAATGGTGGTTTGATTCCCAGCCCCTGCAGATAGTATGATGAAGTGTCCTTGAGCAAGACACTGAACCTCTAACTGCTCTCAGGGAACTGGGGTCCCTCACTGCTGCTATACAATAGGATGGGTTCAATGCAGAGAACACATTTTGCTCGAATACAGTTATTGTTTCACTCGATATCTTGATCTACAGAATTAGTTGGAAGGAAGCAACAATATAACCTGACAGCAAATGTACAGATTATGAGCTTTACACGAGAGGTCTGTTTCATGTGTCACAATTAGTCCCCACATTGTCGGTGATGGAGATGGACTTGGAAGGAGCTTTGTGGATGAAGGCCGGATTCCCTTCCTGATGCTCTACATTATGTTCCTTACATGCATTGCATTAATAATTATTTTGGAAAACTTAATGTAAGGAAGATGCATGTCATCAGATCTTGTGTGTGTGTGTGTGTGTGTGTGTTTGTGTGTGTGTATGAGTGCAATTTACCAATGAATACATTTCTATTACCCAGAAAATAAATAAATACATGGCATAAGAATTCGGTGAATGAATATGGAATGCAGGACTGTGAAAAGCAGCAGTAATAGTTCAGTTAAGCACCTTCCTAGTTGACTGAGTGGGGCCTCTTGTACCAGAGGGTAATATGAAGTCAGACTACAGCTCATGCAAAGGGTACTCAAAGCATTTCATCTTTCACCTTTGAAGAGGACCTGAAGCTGTGTCAGAGGTCAAAATACCCCTGTATCTCCTAGATGTTTGCTACTCAGAGGGTGGGAGTATGCGTACCTTTTTTATAAAAAAGTCCTCAGCAGCTGGGATTCAAACACCCAACTGCATGACGCAGAGATGTGCTAAACATTGCCTTAACCCCCTACACTACCGGAGAGCCCCTGTTGTGGAATATTAACGTGACAATCACACAAAAGGTGAATCAGTTCAACTGGATAAGACGTTTATTCTTATCCAACAAACCTCTTATCCAGATAAGAAGTTTATTTAGAAGTTTATTCGGAATAAACTTCTGATCCAGGTGAACCGATTCTCCTTTTTTTGTGATTCCTCACCTGGATTATTGAGCATGCATCAAGACACTAACACGAGAAGCATTATTTTTAACCAATGTAAGACGTGTTGTTTAATCTGCTATACCTAACGGTTTGAACACACCTGAGTACATCCAATTCACTAGAATCTTGTGGATAACTAGCTAGCTTGCTAACTCGTATGAAGTTTCTTGGCAACCAGTGTGTAAAGCACCTCAGGTGGTCACATTAATGCAGGCCAAATGTGGTGGATTACTAACCAAGGTTGAATTTATTTTTTTAACTTCATCTTTTTTTCCCCTTCCCTTTTTTGTTTGACTAATTGGCATGTCGACACCTACTGAATTGATGCAATGAAATGGATAACTTTGCTATTCCACCGGAATTAATTAAATTAAAGAATGGCTTAATATCTCTAATTGAACCACAACAAAACAGCAGCTGCTCCAAATGCTTCATGGAGGATATCAAACGTGGACATTAAGGAAAGGAAAGACATTTATTTGGTCTTTGGATTCTTGCAGTGAAAACCATCCTCTCGGTTTAACCCATCCTATAATACAGAAGCAGTGAGTAGCGGCTGGGAAGCAGTTAAGGGATCACTGTCTTGCTCAAGGAGACTTCAGCAGGCTTTCTGAAGGAGCCAGGGATTGAATCGGCGACCGTCCGATTACTGATTTATCAGTTTATTTTGCCTTTATGAGACAGCCACAGGGAAGAGAGAGGTTCCTGGCTGCTACCGCAGAAGCGACAGTTGCGAGCCGTGTGGATTATGCTGTAGTCATTCATCTACGGAGACGCCATGGGTTGAACTTTTTCATCTGAATAGATTTAGATTTTCAAAAAGTCATTTTAACCTCACTCCTTGTACAATGAGTTTATCCAGCAGCTCCGTCATACATACGTTAGGAGCAGTTTCCATGTTTGTTTTAGTCATAGGAATCTCACAGTGAGCAGGGTGCTTTTTATATTGTTTTGCCTAACTCTTATCTTTTGCGATAAGGGTTGGCAGCATCTTTCTCCATTGGAAGTCTTCTGCTGTTCTGATTCTGAACCTTTATCTTCATAAGTGATGGGTAGACAACACGTGGTGTATCAACACCACCGTACAGGCAGTAATGCATTATTTCCTTCCTTTCTCTGAAATTGGAATGATACATCAAAAGTAGAAAAGACCTTCTGTTGGAATATATTTTATTGTTTCGTTACAACATAGCTAGCAGGCTGGATGTGCTTTTATTGCAATTTATAGCAGGATACGGCCAATGAAAAGATTTAAAATCACTAATGTAGAGCAGACTGCACTTCTTCAGGTATCTCTCAGGTCTAGAAAACCTGAGCTTTGCCCAAGTCATGGAAGGACCACAATTGTATTGTGGCCTTTACATGACAGGAATTTAGTTTTTTTTTTATGCGATAAAATTCATCATTTTGTTTGCCATTTGCATTGAAATGGAAAACAAATGTTAGAACTGTAGACCTATACACCCGTGCATGTTCCCCTGTTAGGTCAAGTCAAATCAACTCTATGTATAAAGCCCATTATCACAAATTACACATTTCCCATGGTGGTCTTGTTGTCCTAATGAACTGTGATGGCCATTAATGGACATTAATACTCTATTGGATGGGAACAACTCCCTTAACAAAAGACTTTTAACAGGGAGGGAAAAAAAAGAAAGACACCTCAAGGAGAGCAAAAGTCAAGTAAATTTTATTTGTATAGCCCATTATCACAAATTAACAATTTGCCTGAGTGGACTTTACATTAACACAACAGAGCAGAGGAGGGATGTTTCTCTTCTCAGACTCGCTGGCATGCAATGGATGTTGTATATAGTGAAAAAACCTCATTTACATCAATCAACACTGAGGATAACATAATTATACTGGAATTATTAGGGGGCGGCATAGCTCAGTGGGTAGAGCGGTCGTCTGGCAATCGGAAGGTTGCAGGTTCGATCCCCGGTCCTGCATACAGCATTTCGAGGTGTCCTTGAGCAAGACACTGAACCCCTAACTGCTCCCCGAGCGCCATATGTTGGCAGCTCACTGCTCCTATACTATAGGTTGGGTCAAAAATGCAGAGAAATCCAAATTTCCCCTTGCTGGACTGATAAGGGAATCCTTA